>QNGE01004304.1:10927-58647 GCA_008508345.1 Paragonimus westermani
GACATCTGCTATCGTCGAACTGAGGATTTTGGCCAAGCTGATGCTCTTTCTCGCCTCATCGGCAACCAGCGTTCCGTTGAAGAAGACACTGTTGTTGCTGCCTTATCCATTGAGAACGATGTACGCCAAACGTTTCTCGACGCTATTCGCGCAACTCCAACAACAGCATCCGATGACAAACGCGCCTCCGGATCTGATCACATCATTCAACAAGCAATCACGTACATACAAACCCGATGGCCATTAACCCCACCAGCTGGTGAGCTCCGTCAGTTCTACCTACGACGCGAGTCCCTGTCAGTTGTCGACTCCTGTCTGATGTTCGTTGACCGCGTCGTCATCCCTTCTTCGCTTCGCCAGACTGTTCTCAAACAGTTTCATTCTGGACACCCTGGTGCGGGACGTATGAAGGCGCTTGCCAGGAGCCATATTTACTGGCCTGGGATCGACAACCAGATCGAACACCTGGTTTGGCAATGTAGTCGCTGCCGCCAAGCTGCCAAGAACCCGCCGCGCGTAGAACCTCAGTCATGGAAGCAACCCGATCAGCCATGGCCACGCCTCCATGTGGATTTTGCGGGACCCATCGATGGTGTGACATATCTCATTCTGGTGGATGCATACTCCAAGTGCCTGAGATCGTTCCGTTGACGCACGCCACAACCTCAGCCACTATCAACAATCTACGGTGGATCTTTAGTCAACATGGTCTCCCGGAAATCATATCATAATCATCATATGGATCACAGTTCACATCCGTCCAGTTCAGGGAGTTCTGCATTCAAAACAACATTCGCCATCTGCATTCACCACCGTACCACACACAATCAAACGGCCAAGTAGAGCGCTTCGTCGACACATTCAAGAGAGCACTTATGAAATCTCGCGGGGAGGGACCGACCGAAGAAGTGCTGCAAATGTTATTGCTCACTTACAGAACCACCCCGAATCCGGTGATTCCCAGTGGACTTTCACCCGCCGAAGCTCTCATGGGCCGCATGATGAGGACGACATTCGACGCCATGCTGCCAGTAGAAAAACTCCCCGAAGATAAGCAGCTGCTACCCCGACGTAGATTTGACGTCGGCGATTTAGTCTACGCAAGAGATTATCGGCCAGGTCACTCCCACTAGGTAGCAGCGACGGTCAAGAATCGGAGCGGCTCGGTCCTCTACGACGTCAACGTCGGAGGTGGCATATGGGTGCGCCACGCTAACCAACTTCGCCCACGCTATTCCACAAACGCTCGGCAAGTAGAAAACCAAATGCCACTGGACTTACTTCTCGACACTTTCGAGATCAAGCGCCCAACACAGCAAGTTCCCGCGATCATTACCCCAGCGACCTCAACGCCGAGATCGAACAGGGAGCTGACTGCTTTGCAACCAAGATGATGGACGGACCAAAGACGCGAGCCCACTTTTTCAATGCAGCTCGACCCGCGAAACGGCGGTACCGATAAGTCTCAACAGGGGAGGTGATTGGAATAGCACTCATTCCCAAAAACTCGCTATATTTCTGGAAGGTTTTAGTTCGCGCGCTTGCTTCTGATTGGCCCGTTCAATGTCCTAGGACCAAGGCCACCAAAAACCTATAAACACGGCCGTTTTGAGCCATTGTTTTGCCTTCGAGCTGGGCAGCAAGTAAAGCTCGTTTGAAGGTCGTCTTTTTTCTCTCTTGTTGGAGGGGGGTTCTAAGTTGCAAGAGTAGGGTCCGAGTACTTGCGTTCCGATTATTCCTATCGTTTGCGATATCGTTGCGTTCCATTCGTGATCGAGGTATTGCTCGCGGTGTTCCTGTCCGTTTTTGCCTTCCTCTCTCAGGGGGTCGTAACCTGAACAGAAAAGTAGGCTACACCTTGAGTCACACAAACGGTGAACTGAATTTTCGCCTTATTTGGCGAATGCATATGTACCATTATGTGCAGCATAGTAGTAATACACTTCCCAATGCATCTGTTAGAAAATGTTAGGGTTGGCACGGTCAGCGCAAACAATTTTGGGCAGAGCATACAAATAAAAGTAGCGCAACGCGAATATTTTCTAACAAGAATTATGTAAGTGAAGGGGAGAGGATTACGGTTTACCACAAACTTTGGCGTACGCGCCAATAATAAGGCGTTCCACATGTTCCATGCGACCCGATCCAAAAAATCTGACGCTTTATCAATTTACCGCTTCTAAGGTTACGGCTAAACTCGTATTCAAAGTAACGCCAGGACATAATTCACGAAATGACTGAACTTGATAATCAAAAATCGCCATCAGGTAATGTAAGTGCTATATAATATATGCCTGAATACCGTTGATAGGAGGAACGGGGACTGGAAACTCTGAAATTTGGCGCATAAGTGGATAGAAAACTTGATGATACAACGCCATTGGTTTAAATATTTCCGGAAGCCGTATAAGCCACGAATATTTCAGTCGACATGAAAAGCTGGGCGTCCGGAATTTGTAGAATACTTTCTCGTATGATAGGTATTTGAAGGGTCAAGAATGGAGCGCACTTGCGTGGTGGAATGGAAAACGTAAAATGATCGCGTAAACTATCACGAATAACGCAATATGTAAGTTCCGTCGGAATTTTGTGAGGTGCAGATATTTTCGTGTGGGTTAACAAAGTATGCGAATCCTGCAGACAACCATTTTGGCCTAGCGCGAAAAATGTCCAGATGACAAGTCGGGGTGGGGCCCACTCAGGGCCAGCATCAATAACGGGAGCAAACGGTTGGCCTATGGATTCTGGCTTCATTGAGACTGTCAAACACTCGCTAGCAGGGTACTGCTAGATTTCTCAACGTGGGTGATTCCATCAGATTTAGCTCCGGTATCTACCACCAACACATTCAGATCTCTCCAGCTCTAACCGTGAACTTCCAGAAATAATAAACGGAAATAGACAACTGTATTTTGTCTTTCTACGTTACTCTTTTAGGCACGTCCAAGCATTCCACCGTTAGGTGTTTTCATCTAAGCGCACGAATCCAATTCACCGGTAGCCAAACTTTTATTGCTGCTCATGAAAATTCAGGACAGAAAAGATGCAGCAACAAGACAGTCTTCAAGAAGACTTTGATAGGTGTCTAATAATGTTACAGTCATCTGCTTAATCTTACTGCTCGGCTTAATGAGTTCCACTTGAACGCAGAACATTTGAACAAAACCCACAATAACGACGGTTCTAAGGTTGCGCTAGATATCACATATCGCTGTCGGTAATTCACCTACGAGGAATGTGTAACAGAGCAGCCATAAGAATCATTTCGTAGAACTTACAACAATGTCACAGTCAACTGCTAGTTCTAACTAAATAACCCGATAGTGTCTCCTTGGACCTGTACATAATTCGACCTAGATAATTGATATCGTGAAAATCATTAGGCACGACCTCGGACGTGTAGTTCATTTATATACATAGCGTTATTTTTTGTCGCATGTTGTATGACTGAGTGTAAATATTGCTCAGTCATACTTACGGTTTGACGTGAACGAAGAATGAACCACCGCAGATATTTTATCGGTGAGCCATTAAAAATGCATACAAGCAAAAATCGCCCATTTACATGGAGAAACTGATCTACTCTGAACACTTAAATTGACCGAATTTTATTAGTATTATTATAACTCATACGGACAAGCACTTTGCTAAGTCTGGGCAGTGTCCACTACTATCGCGGAAATCAATCCTTTGCTGCAGGGAGATATAACGCAAAAATGTTTAAAGATAAACGCGACACTGTAATACGGTCGTGCGAAGTATACGGATGCGTTTCTTCAACGTTGGTCGTGTGCAAACTTGGTGGACTCCCGTATTCGCTGGAAAACCGCCGTGTTCTATTTGACGGAATTAGAGTTATAAAATGAGCTTCCAAACATAACATGAGGATCGTTCATCACCATTGGTCCCCGCCTCCTAATCATCACTTTTTAAGGCTTTCAGTAAATGTGGTTCCTTACCTATGTTCTTTAATTCTTTTATCGGGTGGTCAAACAAGAACCAACGCGCTTTTTGAGTTGGAAAACACATGTTAGAGCCAAGAAGTGTTGTTGGGTTTGTTGGTCATGTATGCTTGTGTCATATGTTGGCTCGTGAGCATACTGCTACAACGACCGCAGCTCCCACCAGAACACTTCTGTAATTGACATAACCCTCCACTTATAGGACTTTATAGGTGCCAAGCCAGATTTCCGTATATCTGAAGACGGCCATCATTTCCATGGCATTGCCCGCCACTTCTACCCCGCCTCACACACACACAGTTGGTTAACGGTCAAAAATATGCATCCTCAGGTTCGTACCCACTCCAATTAACCAGCTGTAAAACTCGAAAGACCACATAGATTTTGGCGCAAATGCAGCATGACTTCCCTGTGACATGCCCTTTGTTATGCTGGGCTTCCGACTTTGCAACCCCTCTTGCCCGAACAAAGTCCGGCCCTTTGCCAATAGATTTAGATCACCCGCAGCGTAACTTCTTCTGGTCTTCAATTTTTGTACCCACTGATAAGTGCTTCACAGAAGCTTCCCCGCGGTGCGTAGTAACTCACCTCCGGCGTGCGGTAATCCATTGCTGTACATAGAGTAATCTTTGCTCAACGTGTTACGGACCTTCACTCAATCTGGTGGTGTAGGATTGACTTCTGCCTTTTTCAACAGACCCATGCTTGGGACCATTACCAGGAAGCGTTTGGAAGCTGTGTCCTATTTACAGGTTCACCTGACCATTTGGTGTTCACAGCAACCTCAGGCTTTTAGTACCCTGCAGTAGCGCACGTTATTTACGAACATTTGCAGGATAGACTTTACAGCCAGCCTCTTTCAAAAAGAAGCACTAGACTCGAGTTTTGCTCATATTAGAGCTCATCAGTAGTGCATATCTTTGCCACGACTGATGAGCTCTAATAAGAGCGAAACTCGAGCCTAGTGCCTCTTTTTGAAAGAGGCTGTCTGTAAAGTATATCTGAATGCGAACGCAGCGATCAAATGTGAGTGACGGTCAACTTGAAAATAAACCAAATCCCTGACTACTCATCAGTAATTTGCAGGATATTCAAGTGAATCCGAAGCAATCCAGAAAAATGTCCGACACACTGAACTCAGAATGGTATTGTACGCAGTTCGGCCAGCGTTTAGGAGATTTGTGGGCAAATTAGTAATCAAATCAATTCCAGGAAAGAAGGCCCTAAAGACGAGTTCACTGTTAACAAAGTGCAACAGGGCAATAAGGTATCAGGAGATAAGAAGGAGAGAAAAGGCAAAAACTATAATATACACACCAAATTTGTAAAGTATTCGATCAGTGAGGTCTTTCAACGCGGTTAAGTACAGAAAGGCACCTAGTGGTGAAAAGAGGCAAGTGAACTCAAACGTATAGAACAACAAACATCAAGTAGTAGTAGGAAACAAGAACGGGTAAGTTCGCAGAAGCAGGTAAGCAGCATCAATTTTCAACGATAGTTAGAAGTCAAAACTCATCGGAAGGACGGTCCACCACAATCAGAACGGCCGATGTACTCTATGAGGGGCTTCCACGAAAAAATATTGAGTAACCAGCGAATGGCACTCAACGGCCAACAGCGTGGTGCCCAGTTCCTTGTCATGCACACAACTGTTATCGCACATTGGACACACGCATGCTGTTCAACAGCGGGGTCGAGATCATGGATGTGAAGCCACTCAAAACCACGCTTGGTCTGTTCTCACCTGAGTTATCCGCAGTGATTTTAAACAAGTTTTTCAGTCGCACTTACCATACTGCATTCACTGTCACGTACGAACACGCACGAATAACAACCCACGCACAAAAAGTTAAGACATATTCAATGTACTATCGGGCGTGAGTATATGACATGATTTGGCAATGCATGTCAGCTTGGGGTAAAGTGGTAACAACGCCGTCCATGTGATTGTACCTAACTCAGGTGGATCTGTTGTGGATCGCTAAACAGACTTTGCTACTACGATCCGTGAACTACCCGGTGCTGCCTTCTTATAAATCACTTCATGGGTTCCTACAAGATTTCGCCCAACACTCTAATAACAGATCACGGAATCCAACATTGTATTGTTTGGTACGAGTGTCAACTATGAGTACGCTGACTTTACCTGTGAGCTAGTTGCGTTACAGCTTGTTTTGCACATCACTTCCACGTTGACTATGTATTTAACAATCCAGCTGACACTACAAATGGAGAAGTGCATATAACATAAGAACGGCAGAAAGTGTTGTAACCCGCTGATGAACTTACGTCGCGGTCATCTTCTAGGATATTCGGCAACCCACTTCGGGTAAGTAGCGACGTCACGCTTTTCAGTCTCCAGCTGTTGGCCAAACGCGCACCATAGAAGGTGGCGTCACAATCACCACTCTTGGTTCTTCTCAACAGTATCCTTTGTCTAAAAGTCTGAAAGGAGTTAAATACTCTCACTTCAGTGACTTTTTGTGTGCCATAGATGAGTTGTCTCATCGTCTGCCTGCTGTCTGCGATAGCTGTTGTTCTCTGTGGGACCATTGCAGAAAGATGTCCATTTTTTATCAAGAAAACCCAAAAAGTCAGTATGAGCAGTGGGCCCTGCGACGAAATTGTGCATGGTTTTCCGTTCGTCCCTCGCGGTCACTTCACAACTCAAAAACCAAACTCCATGTTTTACGACTGGATGTGTGATCATTTGTTGGCTCACGTCAAGCATCGTACGTTTGTCGTACTGCAAGAGGATCTTTGGATGGAGTGTATGAACCTCATCCCGTGCGGCTAAAAAACAGTGCGACTAAGACTGTTTCTGTCGCCATTGGGATTTTCTTTCGGGCGCCTAGTGACCCACCAGGGATGGCGAGAGTCCGAACGTTGACTGCTCTCGAGGCCACTGGTACCCCATTGCGCGACTCTGACCTCTGTGCCCAGAAGAAAGTTACGTGAACACAATCACTCTTGGCCCGAAATCCACCAAGCCCACAAGTTAACAAACTGGTCGCCTCACAGCCAGCAAATATGCAGTCCACAGCTTCTAACAACCAACTTCCGAGGCCACTGTGGTTACTGTTGACACGCCTCTCGTGTTGTAATTAGTCCAAACACCAGGCACAGGAAACCAACCCTGTTCACTGCTTTATCGTTCTCATGAATTCAGCGTTCACTTTCAAACGAAGTTTCAACTTTCCGTGCTTTGCTCCATTGAGTTCCACGTGAAGTACATCCGCGGCAACATGCTGCGACCCACCATACTACTGCGAACATCAGGGGCTCGTGCTAACAGCATTTTCTTGTTACTTTTGCTTGCGGAAGACGCGAGCAACCGTCTGGGTGTACTCGGATTTTCTGATTCTTGTCTGAGCTCTTGATATTTCTCCCGGTACCCTCTAGGCAATCTGGTGTTTGGTAGTAAGTGATATCACCGTCATCACTTTAGGTGCTTTCATGTGCACATTATATAAGGTAGAGAGGTGGTCTAGGAGCTCGCAGAGTAGTACACCTACTTCTATTTCAGAAAACGATATTATTTTTCAATAACATCTAACTCCTCTGCAAATAGACTTCGTTTAGAACGGCTTCGACCGTTTCCAATTTGTCCGCAACGTCCAGCCTTTCAGTAGCAGGATTCGAGCAAATACTCACAACCGCGTCATGGCTTGCTTTTCTCATTTCAGGTAATCGGTAAGGTTCCATTGCTTCTTTCGCCCCACACAGCAGTTACGGCAAATCCAGATCAACCTAGACTCATCACAGCATATCTAGAACACCGTCTCCTTGGGCCCGCTCAACTGCTGATGCATCCACTGGCTACTTGTGTCCAAATGAATGTCACCCCAACACCTGACCCACCAAATAAACGTGTAACGTTCTTCCTAGCCACTTTCTTCCTTATAATAAATAAATGAACCAAAGACGATGCACTGAGAAGCAGTTTGCAGGGCCCAGAAGGTTAGAAAGCATCAAAATAAAAAGTGACAATCTTTTACGTCGTAGGAGATTAGTGAAATGTAGGCCTGTTTGCAAGTTTCAGCAATTGCCCGGCGTCTGGTTTAACCAGTCGCAAGTTGAAAAATAGACATCCGATTCTGGAGCACTCATCTGAGCGTGGTTACGTGTTCACTGTTAGTTTTGGGATACCGTTACCGTCTAAAAGAAGCCTTAACAAACCACTCCTATCTTAAGCACAGACAATCAGCATCCGCTTCGTAACAGCAGGTTTTTAAGACAAAGAAGTTGGAAACCCTGTGGTGGCCTTGGCCACATCTACGTAATGGACTAGCGCTGCAGATACTCCTCGATCCTCATTTCAGGCATTTTTCATCTTACTATTCTTCAAAGTTTGTCGTCAACCATTTCACCAGTTGACTTGCGAAATGACCGTTTTGTCTCACCACACAAGAGCTTGCTTTTTTTCTCGCTTCCTTGGCTGCCTGACCTGTATACTGCGTAATCTGTGCTCAGTAGTTAACCGAGTCCTCCTTGTTGTGTTCAACAATCCAGACGTGATAGGTCGGTTGAAATTATGTGCAACTTCTATTATATGTAAACGCCGGAAGTGTGTTATCGAGAAGAACTTTCTTCAGGATACACGCTGTTTAGTCGTATTCTGTCTGTTGAGGTGTAAACGTCCTAATTTAATTCGATAAAGCATTCAACAGCGTAATTTGTACACAGTTGTTGCTCAGTTGTCCTCCAATCCACAAAGCTGGCACTTCCAAACATTCACAAATATTTTGAACAACAGCAACAACGGGACGCGTTGCTGAACGAAGTTAGCAGATAACTGATCTACCTTTGAGCGAGAAATCCCAGCCAAGCTGGACCTCGTTGGTTGATAGACTTATCACAATGACGTTGTAAGATAAGCAGCCGTAGCCTGTAGGTCAGTAGTCAATGAGTCACCGACCCGATGGTAAATGATTGGTGCAACCTTGACGCCGAACGAAGGTCTAGTATAACGAATGAGGCGGTGGCGGATGGCCCTCACGAGTATTTTACGGGACTCCAGTGCTGATGTAGTTATGAAGCGTACCTCTGACAAACCCAATTGACGGCAGCTGGTGGTATAGCAGAAATTGGTGAAATGGTGATCGTGCAAGTAAGGGGATCGCGATTTTGTTCTAGAGCAGCGTTGGAGCCTGTTGAAAAGTCGCTGTAGATTTGAATGGACCAGCCAGACTACCCCACCACTTCGATGGAACCGGAGCAGGAGAAACAGTAGGCTTGCATCAAGTTGGTCCAAACATCTGGACTTCCACTCTACTGGATGCGTAGCCACGTGCAAAACGAGTTGGTTGCAGCGGACGAACGGTTTTTTACCCAGAGAAAATTTGCCGCTCGTTGTTGGTGTAAGAATAGAGGCTGGCCCATTCTGATGGTGGAAAGAGCCTGGGCGGATAACGTCAAGGTTGAGTGAAGGGATCGCAACTCATGGCAGAATGTCCAGATCAAGGCACTGTAAAAGGTGAACGGTTCTGGCTACCGCGGCCCAAGACCGAAGATAAAGACGTAGCACGTCCCTTTGATGGGGGTGCATTGGAAAGAAACTCAGTGGACTTGCCGTCTACTTAACTGCCCTAATCCACCACAAGCACTGGTTGCTGCCTGGGATGATCGGTAAATAAAGGCACATCTCATATGTTGCCAGAGCATCTAAAAAGCAATTGTGATGTGGTAGAAGAGGTTTATCTGAGGGTTATTCTGAAGACCAGGTGGACGAACACGAACACCCAGTGGTAGGAGACATTACGATAAAAGTGGTCAGCAGACTAGAGGATCAGCCAACGAACCCAATCGTCGCCGTTTGTCCGGACATCGAAACTGGCGGTTGATACTCTATCTGCCAAAATATACAACGTTTGTGATAGTGTCGCTTACCACTGTAACGGCTTGCGAAGGATGAAGATTTTGAACCGCTGCATATGGATACAGCTGGACGCACACGGTGGTGCGGCGTAGAACAGATTAATTACACTTACTGGGGCTGAGACAAGATATCGGATTATAAAGGAGCCGTGGTTGACTTTGATCCAGCACCCACAACCGTCCAGGATCTGTTGGGTTTCAAAGCTGGGCTTCTGGTCTATCTTGGCCAGGATGCCGGTTCCGAGGTCAGCACGCCGCGGCAGCTGGGGGCTACAGATGACGACCAGACATCAAACCCAACCGTCGGTGAACGGACTTAGTTTGAACCGCCCGCACTGTCAGCTGTCAATACCAACGTACGGGACAAGCTCGATGGTGCCCTCGGCCGGCCAGATGTAGGCGCCGGAGACGCAGCGTAAACAGATGCGTTCCCCTTGAAGACGTTCAGCTCACAGAATCTCCTCGAAACAGCAGTCTTTCGACTAGACAGGAGGATTGTAGCTTGTGTAGCGGCAGCAAATGAATCTCCTACCCTTCGCTGAGTTCATCCACTTTAGAGACAGAGAAGTCCTAGTGCCACTTTTGCTGGGATTCAGCGACACCGACCAGGGGGCATGCGGGAAGTCGAAGGGGCTTTCGGTAAACCGATCTGCTGTCGGAGGATCTGAGGGAGTAGTGGTTGGACTCAGAGCGCCGAAGTGTGTGGTCGTAATTTATACCAGGTGGATCAGCGCTTGCACCGTACTCCCCAATTTCTGGGGTCGACCAAGACCTCAGGAAGTGCGTTTTACTGAGACGGAAACCAGAGTTAGGAGGCAAACAGTATGCATCAGGATTTTCAGATGGATTGTGAATTTCGCCCCGACCGTATATTTGACTTTGTGAAGGCTCGATGTACTAGAAACCTGTCAGCTGAGAATGAAGTGAGGCGGTAATTCTTAGCGATAATGGCGGGGGAACTCATAGTTAAACAACTATGAAATATGTCATTTTGCTACCAACTGAATCACGTGAAGCTGACTGTGTTATGCATTAAGTGGAATAGAGTTTAGCTTGCACGAACCCAGCCCACTGTACTGGCTTATTCTCTAGTTCATGGAGGCTCGACCTAGAAATCAACGTGTATCCCCCTTTGCTCATTTTGAGCAAGGACTTCAAGGTAATGAAAAGCATTTCAAGAATTGTTAACAGAAAAGTGCTGGGAATAAGTATCTTGCCGTATACTTCAAAGAACAAAACTTATTAAGACTGGAAGGTCGAGGACTTTGTGTAGCTTCGAGCTATTGTGACACATTGTTAGTTCCCACTCTTCCGAAATTGAATAGCGGATTTGACTGCCAGTCAAGTCACTGCAACTGGATATGGGTCAAACATGGGAATGTCGAATGTAGTGAACGTCCTAATTTCATGGTACTAAATTTGTGTTAAGGCAGTGACGAGTTAGAAACTGCGTGGAACGTAGGAAATTAACAGTGTATAATTTAGTTTTTATTCGTTATGGCCACGTGTGACGGTACCACCAAGAAAGATGAAATTTCGAAGGGATTATCACCTGGGGTTACGACCCCGCCTTTCGGTTGATTCGTTGTCTCTGTACACAGAAGTTTTCGTTTTCTCGACATAATTCGAATTGTTACCCCATACTAGGCACCCAGTTGCAGTCTGCCATTTGCAGCCAGCAGGCTTCTCCCTAGAAGCTATCTGTCTACGATCAGAGGGGTCTCACAAACTCCTCACTGTTTGTAGGGCGTTTTCTTGTGAGTATACTATCCAGAATGCGCACACAACGACGGCCAGGTACCAATTACCCCCAAGGGAGGCCCAGCAGTTCATACACAACACGACACCAGTATCACGACATGTCATCATGGTAGTCTACATTCTATCATGCATTGCAAGTTCCTTATTAAGTTTGTGGAACTTCACGTGGATTATTGAGTCCAGGTGAACCTGCCATGTCTGTTGCTCGATGAAGTGGCACCAGAGCGGATAATGCAGGTGGGCGCCTGCTCGTTGGACAGCCTGCGCAGTTAGTCATGCTCACAAAGACTCGACATGCATTCATCTCTCATCGATTACTACAGTGTTATCTTATCCTCACTTGCAGCTCAATGACCTGTCATATTCGGCCTGAACCCCTTGGTTGTTCACATCTATGGCACGCACCAAGCAAACTGTCTTTAAGAGTACCGGTGGTAAGGCCCCAAGGAAACAGCTGGCAACAAAAGCGTTACGCAAGAACGCACCAGCGACCGGTGGTATGGAGAAACCCTATCACTATAGGCCTGGGACTATTAGCGATGCGGTTACATGTTCTCTGCGTGTACCCTTCAAAACTAAACAAACATCGATCTGACCACTTGAGAATTAAGTCTCGTCCAGTTTGAAGCTTCATAAGTGACTGGAATACTCCACCGGAGAACGTAGCACTTGAACAATCGGCCGGAGATTTGTGGCGCAAGTCTAATACTGCTGGGTTGCAGTCTACTACCCTCCTATGTGCCCAGTAATAAACACCTTCCAACTTGTGTTGCATATTTATTGCTTACCGCCTGCCCCCTTGTTTTTCTATGGTCGGCCCTTCCAATTAATTATAATTCACCCGTGCTTATACGCCATCCCCTCTATTTCACTTTGCTTCATTCTCTGACACCTAATTAATATAATGGGGACTGTTATGCCGGCCGCGTAAACCTTGTCGGTTAACCCGTGGTTGGTTAGTTTGCTTGGGTTTACCTGGCTGCGTCCAGTGCGTGCGTCGGTCTCAGAGTTTTGCGCTCAGGAGACACATCCACAAAATATACCCTCACAGCTCCGGATACCCTTGAATCTGAAGATGGGCACATATTTTGTACATTGTAGTATGCATTATAGGCGACGTACACAATGCATTACTGTAAATGTATCTTCTGTAATTATATCGGACAAAATAGCGGCGAACCTTCAGAATACTTACAAGGTCAGCTGTTTCCTCCAATTTTCACAATCATCTGAAGCAATCTGTGCCGGAGTTGGAGGACAGCCTGAACATATATACCTTGCAATTTGTTTCCGCTGTGTTTTTAACTATCGGTGGAATCTGGAGAGTGAAAAAGACAGCAGTTTTACTCCTCATACTCGGATTCCAAATCCGCTGCTTCAGTCTTTCTAAAGTTTGTTATCAGCACTGTTCGTGTACTTTTCATGCTGACTGTGTTCGATCGTCAAGATTTGTCGTTTTCAATCTGCTCCTAAATCACTTCAACACTGATTGCTCTGGTCGGTCGCAATATGGCACTCTCCATGAGGTCCGCAGTGTACATCTGAGACTGCTGCGTTGAATATGTCTGTCCCCGCGGCTGTGCCCTCCGGTGGCAAATATGTGGACATAGGTTTCATTGAGAATGTGTGACAAAATCTTATTGTCCAGATTGTGTCAACCAGTAAACCCGGAACCCTGCTGTATTCATTCTATTTGCATGAAGTATCATCCCCGGATGCTTGCCGGTAAAAAAATAAGAAGATGGCATCTAACTCAAATGGCCCAAGATGGAAAGCCAGGGACAGATGGTGTTCGGCAGAGACTCGGCCCACCCGTCTGCAATCGCAGCTACCGTATATGTGTTTTATATCCAAGTGATGCTGTTGTCCGCAACAAAGCTCGCGGAAACGTAATTTCATGGATAGTTGACACGGAAGTTGAAAGTAAGCCTCATTTAATGAGGTCAAAACTCGTACAAACGGAGATTGGCCCATCACCAGTTACCAGCAACACTGACTGAAGGTTGTTGCACAAACACCAATAGACTCCATGAAGTTTTGGAGAGCAAGTTCATCAGAACCCAGTATCTTCATTCCAAACACGTCGATGGTCAACTTTGCTCCCCAGACTAACATTTTAGCCTTGGATTTGTGTTCCTCAGCAGTAGCGGGAATGATTCGGGTGTTGAATGTGATGTTTGGCGGTCGGCATCATAGGTTTTTTGTTTGAGGATGTCCGTTTGGTAGCTCGTAATTATTGTGCGGTATTCGGATTGGTCAGCACTGCCCATAATATCCAAAAGCAATCAACAATATTAGAATGAGGTCAATGGCATGTTGATTAGAGCCATTAATTTAAAAAACAAAATGTGCCCGCGTGCAATATCTACTGCGGCAAGAGAAGCAGAGTTATTATTTCACTTAGGCGAGTGCTTAACCTGCCAATTTAACATTGCAGCTTTGACGATCAGCTAGATTGATAATGACAGTGAAATACATCGCATACTTAGTATATGACGACGCTCTTCCAGCATTTCCTGTCATGGAGTCAAATCTTTGCGGCACCCACTCGACCATGGGGGGAAAGTTGTCGAATATCTCAGATCAGATAATTGTGTATGACGTTTTGCAACCCGCTGCCTCCGTAACACAGTTCTGTAATACAGTTCCTCGGTATTGTCGGTATTGTCAAACATTGTTCTCATTCTATATACCGGCCGTACAGAAATAATTGACATTTAAATCCGGCAGTAACCGTATACCTGGGAAATCTTATAATCGCTCTTTTCTCGTTTTATTTCGTAACAGCTGTTCGGTTGTGGTAGATACTTCATCAATTAAAACAATACTATTAACGTCACATAGAAGGTTATGCCAGAATATCATATGTTCCATTGTTCGTCATAGCTCACAGAGTTAGTTTCACGTTCTCCTGTTTATCGCATGATTCCGCTCCCCATTCTTAGATTCACTGATAGATCCCGCGAGAGAAAACATCCCACACCGTCCGGACACTCAAAATACCGCAGTGGTTGGGCATATCGCGAGCTCCTCGAAACTCTTAGGAATTGGAACGAAGAATGACGTCCGATCGAGAAGTCCATGCGTTCCCCGTGAAAGTATATGCGTCCCCACCTCACCCACATCATGAAAAACTTTCTGCCCATTTTCCAGGGACTCTCTACAGGGAATAATGACCACATTCTTCGCCAATATATCCACCCCATCATCCAAGCACTTTTTATGCCACGACTTTGAGCTTTAGGCCAGAGATCAACTCGTGAAGTCCCAATTGATGTAACAAATCAACTATTCTATCGAATTGTGCGTACACCAAGCGCTATCGTCACAGAAATATGTAGCTCGAAGATTTCTGCCTAAACTTGAATTTTCTCTTAATATACTGCCTGTTTTTATCTGTTTTGTTGTTCTATTCACATAGCTGACTCATTGTACAAATTTAAAAATTGGTGTAGAAATGTGTAAAGTAGCGTCTGGTACACTATTTTCTACTTCATGTCTTTTATTGTTATTCATGCCTTTTCTCCTTCAACCTCGCATATACGCATGATGTTCGAACGAGGTTAATCGATACACGGGGTAATCAATAACTTAAATATTGCACTTCCGAGTTCGGCATTTCTACTTTCTGTTCGCGTTCAGGGTCGGTGATGTACGAATCTTTGGAAGAGTTAGAATTCGGCGGAATCAACCGTTTAGTTCGGCGAATTTATTTATCCGTCGTTGGAATTATCTCGGTCGTGACATCGAGACTATCCGGGGGACACACGACAAGTAGTATCAGATAGAATCCTCACTTGGTATAGTGGAACACTAAACCAACGTGCCTCCACGAAATATTGTGGGTTAATTGTTTTCCTTTCCACCAGATTTCGACTTTCTATTCACACCTGAGTTTCCATATACTGTTTAGGTCCACTACATTCATTGGTGAGCCCGCTTTTTCTTCTTTTGAACTGCGTTCCTATCTACCTTTTGTTACCATTAGCAATGCTTGACGACGCTGCAGACATTGACATTAACACCGAGCACACCGTTGATTTAAAATTGCCTGAGTACAGCACCTAAAACCCGCGATTGTGGTTCCATCAGGTTGGGGCCGTTTTTACCACCAGGCGGATAACATCAGAGAAAGTAAGATTTTCATATGTGGTGTCGCAGCTGAAGTTGAAGACCTGTTGGAATCAATCCCAGCTGCTTTTCTCTATATTATTTTAAAAGACGCCATCATAAAACGCACTGGGAAGTCAGAAGTAACACTCCTACATGATTTGTTCGATTCGGTCGAGTTGAGTGATCGGTCTTCAACTCAACTGTTGCGTCATATGAGAGGTCTTTTGGGCTCGCGAAAGCTTGACGATTCTATTTTGAAACAGTTATGGGCTGAAAAACTGTCATCAGCCGTACAACATATTTTGGCTGCTATGGATGAAGAGAGCTCGCTCGGCAAATTAGTAGCCCTTGAGGACAAAGTAGCAGAGACTTTCCCTTCACAGTCAATGTGTACCACGACCATAATAGTTCTTAAGTCACCCCCTTCAGTCCCGACAAATGATGACAGCCTGAAACTTTTGATAGAATAAATGTGCCACCGTCTGAACAGTATGGCTATGCAAATTAACGAACTGAATAAGCAACCACACAAAAGCCGTACACGATCTAACTCTCGCACTCGACCAAGGTGGTGCTGGCACCACCAAAACTTTCGGGACAAAGCAAAGAATTGCATCCCGCCGTGCACGTTCCGAACTCGCCACGCGTCACCCTCAAACCAGCAGGCCAGCCAGTAACGGCGACGACTGTTGCTGACCAAACAGGTGCTAGTCGCCTATTTTTCATCAGGGACCTGTCGACCGGCTTGCGGTTTCTTATCGATAGCGGAGCCGAGCTCAGCGTCATTTCTCCACAACCAAGTGATCGACTTCAGTCAGGCCAGTACACCTTATAGGCCGCAAATCAAAGTCGCATCAAAACTTTCGGGGAACGCTTGCTCACTGTCGATCCTGGTCCCTGGTGATGTTTCCGTTGGATATTCCTGCTTGCCGACGTTCAAACGCCACTCATTGGTGCCGACTTCCTGGCAAACTTTAACCTTTCCGTTGATGCCAAGAGGCGTCAGCTAATTGACAACACTACCGCCTGCACAGTAAATGGTGTTCAATCGACGATAGCGTCAATCGACATCCGACCCGCTCTTCCACCAACACCGTCCTTTGCAGCACTGTTGAAGGATTTTCTTTCGTTAACTCGGCCGCGCTCACATACCGAGACGGTTAAGCACAGTGTGGAACATCACATTACATCATGCGATCCTCCGGTTTTCGCCCGTTCACGCCGTTTACATCCAGATAAACTCAAAATAGCCGAAGCTGAATTCGAACATATGCTTCAGTTGGGCATAATTCGACCTTCGAACAGCTCTTGGGCAACCCCGCTACACATGCTACCTAAAAAGTCCCCGGGTGATTAGCGACCTTGTGGTGACTACCGTGCTCTCAACAACTGCACAATCCCGGACAGGTACCCTATACCTCATATACACGACTTTTCGTTGGGACTCGCTGCCGCTACCATCTTCTCTAAATCAAACTTTGTACGCGCCTATTATCACATCCCGGTCGTGGAGGAAGATATTTCAAAGATAGCCGTTACAACACCTTTCGGACTTTTTGAGTTCACAAGGATGACCTTCGGGCTCCGTGATGCGGCTCAAACATTTCAACGATTCGTGGACGAAGTTTTACGCGGACTCCCTTTTGCGTACGTCTACATCGATGATGTTTTGATCGCTAGCCGCTCAAACGAGGAACACCTTTCTCGCCTTCGTGCTGTTCATGAACGTTTCGCGCAATATGATATTAAAATCAACATTGACAAGTGTGCCTTCGGATTTAACTCATTGGATTTACTGGGACATCGCATAGACCAAACTGGCATCACACCTCTGCCAGATAGAGTTGAGTCTATTTCTACTTTCCCGACTCCCACTACGATGATACAACTCCGACGGTTTCTCGGCATGATTAAATACTATCGACGTTTCATTCCCCATTGCGCGGACATTGTGAAACCTCTAACTGACCTAGTGGACTATAAACGCAAGTCGGTTGAATTGTCACCTGAAGCAAGAGCAGCTATCTCGACAGCAAAGGAAGCCTTATATCATGCCATAAAACTGTGCTTCATCACTTGCGATCCAAATGCTCATCTACTTCTCGCCACAGATGCATCAAACGCTGCCGTCAGCTGCCCTCGACTCATCCAGACCCAGGCACGGACTATATTTCACGTTTGCGACAGCACATTTCTAGCCTTCGTTTCACACCGACCTGTAAACATTGGCGCCGAGGACAAAATTCTCCAGATTTGTTCACACGCAAAGTTGTGTTTATGCGCCGGGACGCCACCAAGAAACCGCTACATCCACGATACTCGGCCCATTCAGAGTGGTTAAACGGGACGAGAAATTCTTCATTATTGAAAAGTCTGGAGGAAGTGAATCGGTATCCATTGATCGGCTGAAACCAGTTTACATAGAACAAGATGTTGACTCACCTGAACCGAGGTTAACTGGGAGCAACCCCTCTCCATCCCCAACAGTATTACACTCCCCTGCAGCTCAGCCCCCTTTTTCCCCTGAACAACGCACCACACGTAGAGGGCGATCTGTATACTGGCCGAAACATCTAACAGATTACAGTACATGATATGACTATCGAGCGTTTGGGTTGTTTTTCCTCACTGCCATTCTTTCATCGTGTTTTCAACCCACAAACGCTCCGGTGGGGGAGTTCTGTAGCGTTTTGTGCACTATTTTCTACTTCATGTCTTTTATTGTTATTCATGCCTTTTCTCCTTCAACCTCGCATATACGCATGATGTTCGAACGAGGTTAATCGATACACGGGGTAATCAATAACTTAAATATTGCACTTCCGAGTTCGGCATTTCTACTTTCTGTTCGCGTTCAGGGTCGGTGATGTACGAATCTTTGGAAGAGTTAGAATTCGGCGGAATCAACCGTTTAGTTCGGCGAATTTATTTATCCGTCGTTGGAATTATCTCGGTCGTGACATCGAGACTATCCGGGGGACACACGACAAGTAGTATCAGATAGAATCCTCACTTGGTATAGTGGAACACTAAACCAACGTGCCTCCACGAAATATTGTGGGTTAATTGTTTTCCTTTCCACCAGATTTCGACTTTCTATTCACACCTGAGTTTCCATATACTGTTTAGGTCCACTACATTCATTGGTGAGCCCGCTTTTTCTTCTTTTGAACTGCGTTCCTATCTACCTTTTGTTACCATTAGCAATGCTTGACGACGCTGCAGACATTGACATTAACACCGAGCACACCGTTGATTTAAAATTGCCTGAGTACAGCACCTAAAACCCGCGATTGTGGTTCCATCAGGTTGGGGCCGTTTTTACCACCAGGCGGATAACATCAGAGAAAGTAAGATTTTCATATGTGGTGTCGCAGCTGAAGTTGAAGACCTGTTGGAATCAATCCCAGCTGCTTTTCTCTATATTATTTTAAAAGACGCCATCATAAAACGCACTGGGAAGTCAGAAGTAACACTCCTACATGATTTGTTCGATTCGGTCGAGTTGAGTGATCGGTCTTCAACTCAACTGTTGCGTCATATGAGAGGTCTTTTGGGCTCGCGAAAGCTTGACGATTCTATTTTGAAACAGTTATGGGCTGAAAAACTGTCATCAGCCGTACAACATATTTTGGCTGCTATGGATGAAGAGAGCTCGCTCGGCAAATTAGTAGCCCTTGAGGACAAAGTAGCAGAGACTTTCCCTTCACAGTCAATGTGTACCACGACCATAATAGTTCTTAAGTCACCCCCTTCAGTCCCGACAAATGATNAATCCCCGACTACTCATCAGTAATCTAAAATATACCATTATTGATATTATAACATTTTGGATGATATGCCCGGCAGAAGAATTCCATTGTTTCGGTTCTCACTGTCACAGGGTCGCTAGTATTTAAGACGCATAATTTGATGTTTTTAATTCTAATTCTCTATATCATTCGTCCCACTAAGAGATGGTGCACCCTAGATATTTTGACCACGCAGGTGAACGTCGCAGGTAGTCATATGTTTCATGAGGATCGTCTCGAACGACGAGGCAGTGAATGCATCATTTGCTTTAAACAGCCGTTCCTACAATCACACTTGACAGGCCTTGTCTTTTGACAATGGAAGACTCGCTGCGGTTACTCACCTCTACTGTTTCATGAGCGCGACTTATAGCGTGCAGCTACAGACCGCCAGATGCTATTGGCCGTGATACAACTGACCTTGTAGATGTGATCTTACTTGTCAAACACGCCCCTTGAACACTGATTAATAATCGGTCAACTTTATGTGGTTGATAACTTTCGGGTCATATTCTCGGCTGCTGCAAAGCAAGGTTAACTTGTTTCGTGCATTCAACTTAAGGGATGGAACCAACGTGTCTTAATGCCCGCCTGAAAAGAGCGTATTTTGAGTCCCATATTCACCATATTTACATAACCTGTTGGGATACCCGTTGTAGAACAATTTCTGAAAAGTAAACACAATGTTGCCAAGTGCCCTTTCGATTTCAATACGGTTTTCAAGCCGACAGCTGTATTCCATCATACATTCAAATTTTCCTCTTCCGTCTGCGTTCTTTCTCAGAGCGTAGCAACCGATTTACTGTTTAGGTATACCACCTGTTTGTTTGATATTCTGGCCCTCATAAAACCAAGACGTGTTCATCCGTATTTACAGGAAGCAATTCCCACTCCAAAAGAGGCCGATCTACCTAAAGTTCCTAAATCGAGGCACAGAAAAAAATTGGATTCCCTCCTAGTGATGCGAGTAAGAAACACGTTTAAAAACGAAGAACACAGAAAACAGCTGTGCCATATAAACTAGGAAAAGTTGGCGCTTAGCAGCAGGCAGAGACACAGAACCAATGCAAATGTTGAGAAGCAGAAATTACAGGGGGTTTTTGCATGGAAGTTGTTATCATCAAAGATAAATCGTTCGCAAATATCCTGTTGAAATATGGTAAATCTCTGACCTACTTTTCTGTTTCGTTTGACGTAGATAGCACCGTGTTACCTGCTAATGAACCGTCGGAAACGCAGTCCTGATCAATGCTGTGGTTGACATTGAACATGTTTACTCTTAGTTAGCCACCGCTAAGTCCGCAACTCATCCCAAACCCGACGACGTCCCAGCAGTTGCTAGTAATCAGGGGGGTGGTGATATAACCATTATTTTACATGATTCTTCCACTCCATCATTTTCGTTTAATATCAACCATTCTCAGTAGAAAACGCAGGGTTGGCACAAGACGAGAAGTCGGTTACTGTCATCTTACCGACCATACAACAAGTTGTTCAAGAATGTTTGATAAATATGAAATTGCACACTGTCGAGTTCTTGAGGTTACAAAACCCGATCGATCACTCAGAGTACAGTGTCCTAGGTATGCGGTGTTGTGTGACATATCATCTGAACATCCCAAACCGTGTGTGGACTTCCGCTGGCGTGGGCAGTGCGATGGTTATCATGCTTTCAGACGTTCATGAGACGCTTGGACGTGTTCCTCAAGCGCCTCTGGGTCGAAACAGCAGTTTTTAACATACAAAAACGTTTGTATCGCTGGTTGTCTCTTATCTTGAAGACCGCACTCGAACAATCAAAATATAGAAAGCACAGCTTACCACTGCCGTCAATGACCAGTGAAGCAATCGACGAAAGCTTTCCGGGACGGACGCGTCTTTTCATATAAATGATGGGTGCGATCCTATTGAACACGGAAGGCCATTCCTGTTTGTAAGACATTTCAAAACCGTCTGCAAATTCCATACCCTTAAAGGACTTGACATTCTGTCTGTAAAATATGCCACACGGAAATCGTTGCGAAAAACGTAGCTGATGATATTCTGTGCGAAGTAATTAACCATTCTCATATATGACAGAAAAATGCTCAGTGGCCAAATCTTACCAGATGGCCACACTCTGAATGCCCCCACTCCGCTTCGAAACCCACAAGTAAGACATTCAGCCCCGTTGTTCTCCGTGAATATGTGTGCCTTCAGCTAGCCAAATCGAAGGGCGTGATAGGCCGTGTCAAATGGTTTTCAATCTATCACTTACGAGGCTGACTCTTCACATAGTGTGTGCTCAACCCCAACATGAGTACTGCGACCTTATTTGCTGCCAACTACACAAATCTGGCGTGCCTGTACTGAAAAATCTCCAATGATCATTCACCAGAACTATGTCAGAATATTCCTCCTTCTTCAGCCACAGGGAGAGCTGTCGAAAACTGGGTATTTATTACATCGCCCGGTTGTCAAATCTGTTGAAGAATTCTTCCCAGACGTTTCTGATGCTTAAATTTTCTATCTAGCCCGCATATATATATAACTCATCTTCAACTTATCAACTTAACCGCACTTACCCATACATATTGTTTCACTCGTTTGGGGACTACCGAGTGACCTATTTGCTTTTATTTGGGGTGCTTCACTGGAGGTAAAACTTTGGCATTCTGTTTGCACTATTAAATGGACGTGTGAGACGACTTTCTATATTCATTCCGTAAATTTATTCAAGTTTAAGCAGTCAAGTCATGAACCATGGAGCAGTTCCACTGCTCATACCGACCGTTGCACTTGAGGTATGCGACCGACTGTTCCACACGTTTAGTTGCTTGAGAACTAGTACCGTACAATCCCCAAGCGCAACCGTGTTCCGAACTAGGTGGCTGTTATTTCTTTGCGCGTTACTTAACGACGACTCTACCGCAACATGCCGACTTGGGCTGCGATGGCAAAAGCTGGGTATTACGCTTCTGTATAGACTGATACATTTGAAAGCTCTCCTTATGACGTTTTTGGTTCATCCGCAATACAAAGGTCAACATTTTCCGACCCTGTTAGCACAGACAATGATGCTCGCAAACTTCTTCATAGTAAAATATTACTATGCGTGGAACAAACTTTCACACGCAATCGAAGCAAGTAACAACATTGTGCGTTTCAAAAATGGCTTGGGCGGCTCTTTAGCATCATAAAACACACTGTGTATCTTCAGATTTTGTTTATCCTCTGATAACTGTTTCATGTGGCTCGGGAAACATATGGCCCCCAGCTGCATATAACGCGTACACTCGTTCCCGCTGCCAGGCTTCTGCCGATATCAGCCTGTTTGAAACAGTTCGTTGTACCTACATTATGTGCTTACGCACCATGTGGCATTTGATTTATTTTATATTCGTGAAGCCGTTTGAAAGTCAACATCATTCTGTTTATATGCAGTAATGCACACACAACACTGGGATTGCAGGATAATGCAAAATTGAATTTTATCAGTAAATCCTGCAGGATGGGTCCTAGGTAGAATGCGCACATAAAAAACAGGTTTATAGTCCACATATAGCTTTTTCCACATGCTGATATATGCCAGTTTTTAACAGTTCGGCCATCTTGAACTGATTTTGCGCTATTATTGATGGCAGCTAGATTTAAATAACTGTTGATCTTCACACAAAAGGTGTACGAACAAGAGATTACGGAAAACGACATTCTGTCCGTATACCTCACAGAATCACAACAGAACCTCGAATTATCCGGTCTGTTGCCTACCCTGCCTCAAACCTTCCACATAAACCGCCCAATAACCCTTATCGTGAAACTGAACGATTTTGGCCTACAATTCAGCCGTATAGAGCAAATTGTTTTCACAATTCCGTGGTACCTGTGGCCCAGATGGGGCCGCTGGTTGCCCAGTTGTCTTGCTAGGTTACAGCCACCTGCCAGCGATATATACTTTGTTAAATGACACAAAAATATTAAAATCAAATGAAAGACTTCCACAGGAGTTTACACTGCACTATTTGTAGTCACCCACCTAAACATTTCATGCTTTCCCATCTAACACTTGAAACCGCGCTTTCTCTTGCCCCCACATGCACCCACCAAGCGAGGAAATCCCCCACGACGCATAGGGACCCAACAACTAGTAGAAACTAAGATATTTGTGACAATTTCAAATACCGGATATTTTCGGGCGAACGATAAGGTTGTGCGACCACCAGATTTTGACGTTTCTCCTCGTCCTTCATTCCAACCGATTAAGTTCGGTATTTTTTGGAAGCTGTTTGCATCAAGTGATGATAAAATGTTTTGGCGCATCTGCGAGTATTCATGGAATGACTTCCTTTGAAACACATTTTGGAAAGTTCCTTGAAGTAAGTCTGGCCTGAATTTTTGGTGGATTCGTATAAATGATACATGAAGAGGGTAAGATTTAACTTGGCCTCCCCACCTGACACTAGATGGTGTTCAAGTAGTCCGCGAAGGGCGAACTACTTCGGGGAATACCTGAATGACTAGCCGAAATTTTGGCAAGAAACCTGCGCAAGCTTCTTCATTAACATTACACGGAAATCTGCAAGCGCCCAGAAACAAAGAGAAGTGGAACCATCCCTAGGTTGCTTCTGTTGAAGTGTGGTGTATACATGTGTGCGCGGTGTGTCTCCACCAACTTTTAAACACCAGTGATTTGTTATGATTTTTGTGGTAACTTCTAGTTTTGTAGGCTGCAGGTGCAAAAGACCTTGAGTTGTCTGGTATCGCACTGGTGGATGTCAGGTGGAAAGTTTACGTCTGGTCTATCCACAGAACTTGTACGTCACTTTTGACTGCAGATGCTGAATCGTTTTGAAGGTGCTCATGAGATTAGGTTGACCGTGAAAGGGAAGCATGGGACTAAAATGCGTTGACATGATTTAGGCAATCTACACACTGAGCACGGTCACTGCAGGTAATGAAGCACCTAAGTATCCCGGCAAAAGTGCAAAACTGGCTGGGCATAGCATTTGCCTGGGACCATTTTATTGTTTGATGATCGCACAATCAATCGTGTGGGGAACATCAAATTGCCTTATCAGAACGACGGGCTGTGTGCGTCTTTTTCCAGATCATCAGCGAAAGTTTTAATAATATGTTGGTTGAAAGCCAACGCATGGTGGGCCCCGAGCATATGTGCTTGGTTAAGCCACTCACAGGTCTCAACTGCCTCGCATTGGTACTCAAACGTTTGCCACAGTGTGCCGAACATGTACTTCTTAACCACCGAAATTGTACAAGGACTGCAGACGCAACTCAAACGAAGGGTACATGGGAAGTAAACCGTAGCAAGGAACGCGTTCACGACTTTGATATTGTAGGGGGTATTAGGTGTCACCGCTGTTCTTCATCCCATTGGGTGATTCCTCATCGCCATACTGTTGCTATATCCCGTTAGATTGGTAGACCCCTAACCACTTGGCTGAGAGATTTTGGTGGTTGTTTCCAGCCACTGCTGAGGCCTAGCTCCTGCCGCGTAAACATGGTAAACCTGTTGGTTGTATACTTTCACCCGTTTCTCATTCTCCCTCGAACGGAATACACATGCAGAGAATGTTTCCTAAGATACGCCGGTTACTTTGGGGTATTTTGTTGAAGCCACTGTTTGTAGGTGTCACTGATTTACAACAGACAGGCCACTGTCAAGCAATCCCCACCATTTGTTGCGCTGTTCACTTCCGGGAAGGAAGACTGTACAGATAAGCAACAGAAAATCCTTTGAGAAGTTATAGATGAAAAATTAAGGAGCATCAGTGAGTGGTGTTGAAGCAACTGCTTGCTTGAGTGCTTAGTGATTGTTATGTGGTAATAGAATGTTGATGGCCACGTTCCCTGCCCTATTATTCCCTTCTCATTGATTCGTTTTCTCAAGTTGGAATTCTTTATATCGATTACCAGCCTTTCTTACAATCTGCCACGACCGCTCAAGTTACGCGCGTGACAAATCATTTCTCCCGTGAATGTTGATATTGATTTATTAATGAATCTTGATACTTTTTGCTTGTGGAAACTTGTTCCCGCGTAGTTTTTCTTCCTCACTTTCCCTTGCCGGACCTTTGATTGTATGTACCCTGGTCTCATTTTCGCCTGACCGCTTCGCCATTACGTGACTGTTGCATTTGATCCTCTTTACGCAGACCGTTTATCTCGGAACTTTTATATTTGGTAGATTAAATATCAAGGTTTGTTGTTGTCTTCCACTATTTTGAACATTAGCACCTTGTTAATAAAAAAACTCGCCAATACGACCGTCTTCCTTTTTGAATCCGAATCGGTTGCTCTAAGGGCTCAGAATTTATAAACGCTCCTTGCTCACAGACGCGGCTATCGTGGATACAGCATATCGATAAACGTTGCGAAAAGACTAAGCGTTGCTCAAGCAACCGCTAGACGTCCGGACTTAACAAGTGGTATGAATAATTCTTCTTAACCTAGGAGTTAGTAGAAGGCTAGTGTTACTGGTCATGAAGAGCTTGCGAGTAAACTTCAGTGTCCCTGCTTAAATAATTTTATCTGTTGCACACGGACGGGGCGACAGTGCAAAATTACTACCGACCGGCGAGACTTCATGTGTGTGACAAATTAAGTTGCTGGCCTGTAGCTTCACTCCGGGACTTCTGATCATCCGCTTGGCAGGCGTGGGAAATTCAAACTTCGATGTATTACGATATGCCGGAGGTTAATATAATTGAAGACATCAGGAGAACTGCTGGTGCTAAGCGAGTTGCTAAGTTGGGGGAACTCAAAAACCTATGGAGTGCGACGTCTGTTGCACGTAGCTTTGGGTGATCGAAACGTGCACTGATCATAGCGCAACCAGTGCTCCGATCGCTAGCATGACTTGTGTACAAACCACAGATCATGCCAACCCGCTCATGTTATCATGAACTGCGACAACGTGTACCGTGCATGTCCAGCGGGAAGGAGGGAGGACTGTCTTCTCGAAAAACAGAAGAATAAATGACGCTTTTCGTTGCCGTATGAAAGAACATGCAATTCTGTTCAGGGTCACACACCATATGATTTTGAAAGTTACTCTCATTTATTTACAAACGGCTCTTCACTATCATACCATGAGTAAGTTGCACTGAGCTCTGCTTCAGCAGCATTTCTTCGCGCATATCAGTTAACTGTGTGCATTTATTGGCAAACATGAGCATATCAAAAGTACGTACAAGCTAGATTCATCGCTTCTTATTCGTTAACCTCTAAGTAAAGTTGAACGTATATGTATCAGAAAATTAAGGGCGGTGCACACGTACAATTATATTTTTATACAATGTGTGCGCACATATGCACCAATATATACTTACGAATATAAGATGGAGCATGAGATAATGTACATATATATCGAATTATATGTGCATATGTACATATACAAACATATATAGAGACATATTTTGTTGCATATATTTGCATAAACACAGATATATCTATATGTGGGCTTCGTAACATATGAATAACAAAGTACTATACATTTATATTCAAACATATACAAATAATCACTGCGGTATATTTGTGGTTGTTCATGTAGGTATGTATAAGTCGACGGGCATACATTTCATGTACCTATACTCATATTTTATCTGTCAATCCCACAATGCGTATGCTTGCGGCAAAACATATCCGTGTTTTTCCTGTCAAGACCATTTTACGCATAACTGCATACTCAAACCTGCATATGATTATGCCTCTCTTGATTGAGAAGAACACGATGCCCAACGAGAAAATCACCCATCATATTCATTCGGTGTATCATCGATCTGCTCAGGTTAATTTTTCACGCATACGAAGGAGGAAACGTTCCCACGTACTTTTTTGTACTACCCTGGACTATTTGAACTATTAGCACATACATAACCATATTGGCGTTCAGTTAATGCAGCATCACATCTTTTGAACTAAATCTCTGGGAACATCTTCGCCAGTGCATGTGTCAGAAATATACGTAGACCGCAATTTGTTTTTCTCTGACTACGTCAATTATGCTGGCGATTCACACAATTGTTTCTTTGGAAATTAATCATTTATTTGTACCGCCCGTAATCATCTGAATTGATTGCATCCACCGGAGTGAGGTTCTCACAGATGCGTTGAGAAATATGCATCGTATTCCAAATTCCAATGTGGCCGCGAATCACGACATCATATGTACCTCCCAAACTACGCAGGATTGGACTTCCCTGCAAGATAGAAATATCCATTCCGTCCCAAACACTCTAATGAAAGCTGCTTTAAAGTGTGAACTCGACGATGAAGGCCAACACACATTTGCGGTGGGGAAACGCCGAAAATGTTACAGCACGTCTATTGTCAGACAACCGGTTGACAAAATCTCGTCACAGGGGATCTTGGACCTTGGATTTTGTGTGACAGTTCAACAGCTCCATTGGGAACCACTGAGGTTAAACAGTCATCTAGTGAGACCGAAATGATTGCCATCACCACTGAGAAGCATTTTTACCCTAGTAACACTGCTGAAGGTTCTACCGTTAAGAAGAGCACACGAGTGCCGAGTAGCGACAAAGAGGCCGGTGGAGTTGAGCCCTCTGCTTTGAAAAGCCTGCTGACCAAAGGACCCGAAGCTGTCAATAAAGCGAATGGGGAACATCGGGCAGATGATGATAGGGGCAGCTCCAAAGAGGCTGGGGCTCAAATTTCTCGCCGGCACAAACTCGAATCCTTCCACTAACCGTAGAGTATGATTGTTTCTAAACTTCCAGAATTGCCGGCGACACCATTGGTGAGGCGTGAACACCACCACCAGCTACTGCCAATAATATTGGCCGAAACAAGATTGAAGGAGTACTGCAAGCCAGCAGGACTCCAACATCTTTGGCGGTTTATTTCCGCTGTGCTTGCGTATTTTCTCTGCTCGTCGGAGTTTTCTTTCGTGTGCATTCAATACAGTGAGATAGCGCTCACGAAAGCACACCAAGTTTGATCTTCTGCTATGGCGCAACCAGTGGTAAACCCAGACCTTCCAAAACCGCCGAGGTCTAACCACACACACACATCGCCACAGTTGTCCATTTCGACGCCGTTTCCAGACGATCACCTATCCCAAGAGCGATTCATTGGAAGCCAGAGTTCCCGGAGGGATATTTTCCCTACTACAGTGAAGTGAATGTGCACACCTGGTCACCCTTCCCACCCAAATGCACCAAATGTGCCGATGATAGGGTCTTTCACACCCGACATTTCCAGTATGGTTCTGAGCACACGGCACCGTCACCAGTCGAACGTACCTGTGGATATTCGCGTTCACGGAACACATTCTAGAAAACTGAGATAACTCGGAATATCGATGCCTACAATTCAAACTCCCGAACCGATAGTTAGTGTTCCAGCATATGGCGGCCTCCCTGAGAAGGTCCTCTCAGTATTGTGTTCTCGGCGATCTCTCGCGCGTTAGTGTGGGTCAATTCGTGATTGAATTCTCAGCCGCACTATGAGTGTTCACTCATCCGGAGGTCGCAATACCAGACAGCTTGATATTGACATCGGAGACATTTGCAATTTACCAGAATGACTGGAGTTGCATGTATATCAACGCTTCAACTGTAGCGTAAAGGCTGCCGGAGCTGAAGTTGCTCCACGAGGAAAAATATGGCACCACGTCATTTACAGATAAATGGGTTTAGCCAGATTTAAGGAAAGCAAGACTGAATCTACCGAATATGAATGTTTTGGGAAAGGGTAGGGCCGATAAGCGGGTGGCGGAGTGGTGGAGTAGCATTGTGCCTGTCTAAACGTGTAGACCACGTGGGAATAGATGATCCACTATTTCGTCTGTTACCCGAGTCCTTTATTGTTCCAAATACCTCCCTACATAAGCCCTTAGATATCGCCAGCTAGCAAGCGACACGGTGTACGACGTCAACCTGGCCACCAATTTACACATTCACTGACTTGGCTCCGGGTAGTACTTCGATGCTGGGCAAGTTTAATCAACTGAGTACCGACTTCGATGCTCTGAACGTGCACTCCAGTCGAGAATCCTCTGCAGTGCCGTTTCTCCAAACCTCCCAACTGAATTAGGGTTATTGGAAAATGTACTGAGTCGCACCCTCTGCTCCAAAGTTAGTCATCACTAGCAGTCTGGTTCGATGGAATACCTCATCAATGAAACGCCTGTAGATTTTGGTTATCGCGCTTCGAATCTGTTCCAGTTTATTCATGCCTCTTCCAGGGCGGTAGTTGGCCTCCCAATAATAAGTAAATACTTCACGGGAGATTACCTGATTGTGAACGACCACTTTCTCCTGGCCTTTTAGAACTTACAATCTTTATACTCTGTGACAGCATTTTGGCATCACACTGAGGCCAATTTTGGCATGGTGACTGGCCTATTTGTTCCGCTGAGGAACAACACATGTAATAAGCTGTCCTATGGTGTACACAGATGTACAAGACAACTTACTTGTGATAAACGTTGTACCTGGATTCCACTCACCTCAACACAAAACTGAGAAGCTTACAGTCAGTATAAACTCATCAGAAGCAAACGTAACGAGACTGTTTGCAGTGAAGAATTTGAATTTCATTCCTCTGCAGTGGCCCAGTTAACACAAAGCCCCAATTGTCCGCAAACGCTTCAGTAAAAAATCAGGTATGCTCAATTTGTTTACAGGTTCCGCTTTGACTAACAACAACCGGGAGGCGGCTGAAGTCATTGCTGATACACTTGAAAAGATGTTCTTGGAAAACGCCACGAAATATACCTTGCCGGACAGTGGCGGAACCTCTACGTCCAGTGTTCCGGTTGCACTCAATAGCGTCGACTTTTGTACTTTCGCCGTTCTTCTCGAGCTTAAAAAGTTGAATCATGATAAGCTTTGGGGTTTTGACTAATTACGACCAAGACTGTTAAGAAATTGTACGAATAGCCCAGCTTCAGCAATAAGAGAATTGTTCTGGAAGTCCTACGAGGAATGTGAAGTATCCGTTGGCTGGGGTCAATGTGAATTGACGCCGTTGCACAATGGCGGTGCGCGCAACCTGGCACTCAACTACAGACCCATCCCCCTTTTCAGTATCTGTTCAAAAGCAACGGAATGCGTTGTTGATGGAGCCGTCCGACATCTCCACCTACGCGGGACTACAACTCTTCAACGGCAGGGATTCGGACAGGGCCATTCATAAGATACCAACCTAGCAACGGCTCATAAACAGCTGACCAAGACAGTTAATTGAGAAGATCGAATGGGCATCATCCTTCTGAATTACTTGACCGGCCTCGATAGGACAGAACATAGCACGATGCTTTCCAAACTGTGGTCATGAGATATTGGAGGGCAACTATCCTAGTGGCCAGGGACTTGTCTGAGCAGACACGCCTCTGTTCGTGTTATCGGTACTTTACCAGCAGTCTGTGTAGTGTACCACATTAATCAGCTTTGGAATCGTTGCTGCTCATCCCATGCTTCAGTGGAACACCATTCTTTTGCTTTTCGAGCGTTGTGTTATACGCAAAATTGCAAAACTTCTGAGGGTTATTCGAAGCCCATTCGACGAGTGCAGTTTACAATCAGACCCTAAACTTTATTCAGTTAGTGTAGATTAGACTGTATATCGGTGAGTGGAACAAATTGCAAAGGTCTGGAGCCTTGTCTCAAAAGTGAAACATTATATCACCTCGGCAATTTTAGACATGTGTATCAAAACAAGAAAAGTGCCTGGGGTTGATTGTAACCAAAGATGTTAATCTATCCGTCACCTGCAGGATGGCGGTATGCGAGATTGCCAGCATCTCTTGATTCATCAACTGTAGTCTATGCTATATCAGTATGGAAAGCTTATTCCATCCTAGTCCCCCAGTGTTGGAAATGGACGTCCAAGCCTGTTCAGCTTGTCTCCATGAGAATGTCTTACTGCTTGAGCAAGTTCAGCGTGGAACTACGAGGCGAGTGAGCGGCCTTTTACCTTGAATAGCAGAGCATACTGTATCGTCTGAACCTGATAGACAAGGAGTTTTAACGGATGAGAAGGGATATCACGGTTGCTTAAAAATATCAACTGCTTCCCATCACACTCGCTCATCTATCCTATTCAGAACTGCACACACATCGAGAGAAAATAGTTACCCCTTCACATCCACCGGTAAAGCCTGCTTCGGCGACGTCATTCGTTTGCAATCTAAATAGTCTCCTTCTGGAACAGTCTGTCAGAGGAGATCGTTCGGCTTCTATTTTTGAGGCATCCAAGATGGAGTTGAAAATATATATCTAGGAGACCTCAAGCATCTTCAGTACTCCTTTCCTGCCAACCAACTTCCGATAGCATGACATTCCTTATAGAAATAATCACGCAAATCATTACGGCTAGCGTGTTGTAGCGTGTCTGTTCGTAAGCCGTGCCTGACGGGTGTCTATCTCTTTTTATTTCTTGTTGGTAAATGGCTGTGTTTAACGTGCATTCGACTGCCTGACGTAGACAACCGGACTCTCGCTCCACGCCATTCTCTTTACATTTGTTCAATATTCAGCTCTTCGCCTATGCCCTTGGTCGAAGCCTTCTGACATCCGTATTCAAATCAACAGTGTTCCCGGAGTCCTCTTTCCGTACTACCCAGAAGCGAGTCAACAACAAGCGGGAGACTCTTCAGAACAGAGAAGCTTGTAAAACCTGATAAGTACGATTTTCGCGTGCGCTGGGCATGAAGGTCGACTCAGAGCGGTAATGTTCATTGTTCGCACCTGTTTGTTCTCAATGTTGTTGATGGCATTTGTCAGCCGGATGCAGCGCCTGCCAGTGCAATCGCGCGCTGCATGCATAGATGTTGTTAGTAGCTTGAGTCAGGGAAGAAGAAACAAGGGCTGAACACTAAACACGGAAGTCAGTTTTATAACTGCGCTAGAGGGTCGTTACCGAGTCTGTACATTAGTTAAAAAATTAAAAATCATGAAGCTTTCTGTATCCATTGAATAAACTGCGGTACACTAGCTGAAGATTCTGATTATAAGGTGAATGCGCCAGCTCGGCTGAGTCTAAAGGACTCAATGAAGTACAACAGGGAGACTGACAACTTTTTGGGTAATTCCCCCAAAATGATCCCCCGTAGCGTAATTTGCGTTGATTGGGTACCTAATAAACAACTTATGACATTTTAATTAGGTCGATATGGCTCTACCGCAATCATACACGAACGCCATCACTACCGACCAACAGAACGAATAACCCACTGTTATCTAGAAACTGTTATTTGCTCTATAAGGCAAAGGCGTTGCGAATCACCTATAATAATTTGATCCGCTAGCGAACGCATTTCACATTCTGTTGCTGCTATTCGAGTTCACGAATAAACCGAGAACCGTTGGCTATTCATTGAAGCCTAAGCAGTAGCAGCATAGACAGTAGAACCGAGAGTGCGACTGAGCCTATGACACGACAAAACTATTAACGGGGGCCTACAGAGTTGCAGCACGTGCATTGAGTCTCTTGGTCACGTGCTTATACTATCAGCTGCTCCATCCGATTGGCTTATGACACAAACAACATTCAAGCATGCAGGGCACGGTTACACTGGCAAGCGCTTCATCAGACCGACTTGTACCATGAACACCATTGAGAACTAACGCATGTTAACAGTGGGGGAAACTTGTCGTTGAACGTTTGGAGTAAATGTCATCCATTATCTCCAATTCTGTTGAATAAAGGTATCAGTCAGCGTAATAATAGATAATACTAATAACAATACATATTTCTCAACGCATATGTGAGAAGCACTCTGAGTTATGCGCGATCACTGCAGATATTTACATACCATACAAAAACGAATAACAGTGGCACAAACGTGAAGCCTGCCATCAAGAAGGACGTGGTCAAAAGGCAAATGATTGTAGATCATGAAACTTTGACGCACGCAACAGAGAAGGAGATAGTTCGGTCGCTTCACAGATATGGTCTCAAAAAATGTGATGTTATACTAATTTACTTTTTACAAGGTTGAGGGCTGGGCAATTTTTCAAACCGTTCAGGGTCACCCCTGGAAGAAGGTCCAAACGCATCTCTGGAGTGTTTACCATTAGGGGATAAAATTGGAATCCGGAACATGTCAAGACAGGTCGGCTTTGGCGAGGCAAGGCGGAGAATCCCAAAATCCAGCGAATGATTGGGTAGATTCCAGCGCAGGATTTCGTCGATTGCTCGCGAACTGTTCAGCTAAGACAAAGTTCCGTGCGTCCATTCGTCGTAGAAAAATTTCCTTGCTCAACGGATAATATGGAGATCGGAAAAGAGAATATAATTTCACACGTTAGATGAGAAAATGTCCAGGTATAACATTTACCATGACAGACCATGTGCTAGCGGAATTTTTTAACAAGGAACTCATACGATATTATTATCTTTGCTATGATTACTGGAACATACAACCCTACCTACTGTTTGTTGTGGCATTTTCCAAGCACTCGGGATTTATTCAGGTAAACGGAGAATCCAGTCAACGGCTTGGAGGGCCGCGTGAAATATGCGTGGGATAACTACAGCTCAAATGTCATCTTTCTGCTGGACTTATTATTAAGCGCTGAGTTCACATTTCCTAGCAATTTGGGCACTGCGTATACATTAATAAGCGCATGTAATTAAGGTAATGTTGGGTTTCAAACGGTTTGGCGAGCACGCAGTGGGCCAAGTGCTAAATGATATTGTGAGTAAACCATTTGACAAACCGTTTCAAGCAGGCTGTTTTCGGGTGGAGTTGGGGAGTGGGGTGGTTATCTACGTTATACGTAGCTGACGGCTAAATGTTTCTCGGACCACACTCAAGAAGGTCATCGGGTGATACAAAAAGTTTGAAGATAGACATTGTGTTCGTTAACGTAAGATAGCTGTCCAAACTCTTTCAACACGCTGAATGTTGTTACTGGCTCGGACTTCATGCAGAACCTTATTCCAAATGTAGGAATACCTTACAAGGAAGAAGTTTGCCCGTATATTTTTCCGGACACCAGGGTTGACAAGGTGGAACCCTCATTTCTTATACTGCGCAGAGAGCTGTGTTGTAAGTGGACGGCAAACGCTGTGGTAATCGCATTGGGATCTATGAGTTTATACAGCAGCACCAGGTTCAGCTTTAGTCTACGCAACCAAAGTGGATCAATACCAAGTTTTTTCACAGCGTTTTCTGTAGGTGAGCGAAGAAGAGTATCCTAATAAGCTTTTGGTAAACGATCGTCAGAGGTTTTCTGACACAAGCCTATTGGACTCGCGTAGATGGCAGTAAATGAAAATGCAATACTCGGGTTGAGGCCGAGCATACAGTTCGTAGAGCGTCAGCTTTGCAGCTGGTAGAATGAACGTCTTTTTGATACAGCCTATTGTTCTTTTAGTTTTTGCTAACTGGAAGCATACTTGTTCAGAGAGAGTGGAGGAGTTTGCATACCGTATTCCTAGATCTCTGACCGAAGTGGCTCTATCAACATTACAACCATCTAGCGAGATGCAACCATGGGGTAATTTATAACCATAAGTGATGATGTTCAATTTGTTCGCTGAGAACAACATCAGCCATGTTCTGCACCACAACTGCAATGACGCCAAGTTCTGTCGTATATTTCGCAGACAGAAATTGACGTCACTGCCCTGACGGAATGTGTAAACGATTTTGATCTCGTCAGCAAACAGAGAGGGCTTGCCATGTGTAATAACGTCGCATGTCATTTACGTACATTAAGAAGAGCAACCGACCCAGAACGCTTCCATGGACGACCTCACTAGTCGCTGGTTTTGGTATTGAGCAGTGCTCACCTATTATTACTGTCTGAGTGCGACCTTCAGGGTATGACGACAACCATCTGTACATGGGATCTTGTATGCTAAAAGATGCCATTTTGACCGAGAGGCGCTTATGAGGCACACGATCGAAAGCCTTTTGCATGCCCAGGAGTGTGATAATTACCGCAGTTCCTGCGTCTACGGACGTCGATATATGGTTTGAGAATTCCGGCTGACATGTCATACAAAAACGTTTACTACGGAAACCGTGTTTTACAGGGTTGAATATGTTTTGTGTCCATAATAACCCAGCCATGTGCACTCTTATTATGCTTTGAAACATTCATGAGCAGATTGACGCGTAGTTGATGAGACGATAGTTACTGACTTCCTGCCTTGGACCACTCTTGTGACGAGGGATAATGATTGGGGTTTTCCACCGAGGAGGGAAGGTGCTGGAAAGAAGTGATAGGCTGAATACATTGAGTATAAGGGTGGGTAGATCCCCACCTGCCTGCCTGACGACCATTGGTGGGATAACATCTGGTCCAGGATGGATTAAGGGATTAATGCTAGCCAACTGTGAACGAACACTTCGAACGTCGATTATAACATTTCTCAAAACTTCATCTGTTTTCGATGGGACATTAGCAGGTAATGGGGTGGTTTCTACGCTAAACGAGGCAGGGAAGTGTGAGTTGAAAATTTCGTACATCGTCCCAGAGTCATCGACAATCGTTTCGTTTTTGACAGTATTACTTCTTATAGCAAGGTCACTCATGGAACTTTCCCGTCTTATTAGTTGCACTGGTTTCGTGCATCTCTGCTCACTACGGAGCGCGGATTTCTTTTCCTTTATCCGACGGGGTTGCGTCTGACGTTCTATGTGTTCAAACCTTTCACTCCTTTGCATCACCATGGAATAGTCTAGTGTTCTTCCGTACCTCAACTTGAGCATTTCAAGTCTGTCAGTCCCTTTCGCAGTAAGGTTTTCGCCTCGTACATACGAGCCGACACTTTTTGTTTCAATGGGGGCCAAAACGTCGATACAGAACTTTAGATGTCTGATATATTCTCCGGCTGCCATGTTTGGGCCTGATGTGAGGAAGAAGGTATTCCAACTTGGGGGTCTCAATAGGGAGACGAAGGCATTCCAACCAATACATCTGATTGGACGATAGAATACAACTGTCGGTTTGGTGGCCATATCAAAACCAAACAGACATTTGACGACATTATGGTCGCTTCCTGGGAATTGTTGTAGAACAGATATCTCTACGGACGATACACTTACGGTAAGTATAAGATCAAAAATATGTCCCTTTCTGGTGAGCGTTAGGACATGTTGGTTTCAACTAATCAGTTGAATGCATGAAAGGAATTCGGCTTGTTTTTTGGAACAGAGAACGATGTCCAGGAGATATCAGGCATGTTATAGTCACCGCCCACTAGTTTGTGTTCACAAGGCATGTTAGACACATGATCCATTATCTTCTCAAGGACCGTGAACTCATTGCTTGCAGCATTAGGCGGTCTGTAGATCATTTACGTTCTAGACCCCAGGTCGTGGCTTAATGGGAAATAAACTCCCCCGTAGGTGGCAGATATGTTAGGCCAATCTGTTTCAGTATAGTGTCTTGTACGAATGCCACGTGAACCCCATCGAGTTAGCAATAGTGCCGTAGAATAAACGGAATTAACTTTTGGGGGCTATCACTGATAAGGTGGAGGAAATTACCCATTTTTACACCGTCCTATATGCATCAAAGTTGGAAACGGCCATCTGAGAATGTCATGTGTAACCATTTTTAGGAATAGTATTGTATTCACCAGCATATACTTGGAATCGAGTAAAATGGAGGATAGGTATGAATCTAACAAATATAATGAAGCTGGGAAAGTTTTAGTATGTTTGGCCGCCAAATATGATGCTATTCTTGTTGAACTGCTATATCAACATGGTACGGTAACAAATTTCCGTTTCATCCATATCTCCCAAACGCTGCAAAATTGAACATTCTTGGAATGGGGGACCATGTATTCCACGTCGGTGATTATAAGGAACGCGTTTATGAAACTTGAAACTGAGAACTAACGCTTAAGGTGAGCGGTATTCATAAAGATGGTAAAAAGATTTTCATCACTGAACCGCCATTTCTTTTTCAGTGTATACCAGTTTTCCCACTACCACCACTTACCTATAGTGAATACACTGCCTTTACATTACTCCGAATTCCAATGTCAATATTTTCGAGCATATGCGAAAAACGAGGATTTGCGCAGAAATGACCGTTATATCATTCAAACTAGTCGCTTTTCCTGAGTCACCCATCACACACAGCCCCGCTTTGAGCAGCTTGAAGATGCACGGGATCTAAAAATAGCCTGTCAAAAGAAGTCAACAGGTAACCGCATGAAGAAGAGGCCCAGTGATCCACGCGCACGATTTGGACAAACGGAAAACAAAATGGCGCTAACAACACGGTATCGCAATGTTACAAAATTCAAATGCAGTCCGTTTGGAGTGGTCTGTGTGAGTGGGTTCAGGATTATTTGCGGGACCACCTTTTCCAGGTTTATGTCAGTAGAGTCTTCTCACCTAGAGTGGCAAGTTCCAGCAAGGTCCTCCCAAGTCTCACTTTTGAAACCCGGCTGTCTACATTACTTATCAACCAGTGACGCGGATTAGTGAGTTCTAAACCACTACTATGTGCGGAAGATATCAAAATTCTTCGCGCCATTCACATCTTGAAGGACACGAAGGCACTGCAAGATTATTTGAAAACCTTGTCTTGGTGGGCTGCTCAGAATACCGTATCCCTCAGCGCCATTGAATAAAAAGGCATTAAGGTCTGGACGTCAAGCTAACGTCAGGTGTTCCGCGAGTGGCATTGAGTCACAGGCGGTAACTGCAGTCTGATCCTAAGACTACTGCCACTAGTAATTTCTCGCAATTTGCCGACTGCAGCACGCTTGTACGGCAGACCAGGTAGCAGCTTGGCCGCCAATTCGGTCAGTTAACTTCAGGGCTTCTGTATACGTCCAATCCAGCCAGTCCTCAACCATTTGAGCAAGGGCTCGATAAACACGTCAAGAGAAACGACTCACAAATTTTCAGGTCCCAGCTGTTGTCTCTAGTGAGGACCAGACACCCATCAATTGGCTGGACAGTCAGCTAACCTTCGGTTTCTTCTACAGCTCGTCTGAACAATGTATGCTCATGTTGTGGAGGCTTGCACATGATTGTCTTCTCCCCTCTGAAGGTCCGAAATATGTTGATGTTTAAGATATCATGACCCTCCATGCAGACTGCAGAACTATGCTATTAATCTGCGGCTTACTGTCTTTTGGAAAACAAACAGATTCGATGACACCATTCGATGAAACCACGTCGAACGCACACGGAAATTTATGGCTCGCCCTGAACCACTTTGAGGGTTTTCTTGCGAGAATTGTTTTCTGCTCATCACACCACAGTGTCGCTGACGATTGCCCACACAGCGCTCAAACGAATCGCGTTCCGCTGGAGTAGATTTATTTGCTGTATTTGATCGAGTTCTGGGGCACTTCATAGTAAACGGGCTAAAGAAAACGCAAAGTTACAGGACAGTCGTCCATCGTGACAAAGGAGTACGCGTGTTCAAATTCTGAGTAGTCCTGTATTGGGCTAACAAACTGATTAATAAGAACTGAGTAAAATATGGCAACACTGAAAGAAGCTGTAACAGTAACAGGCGGGTACAAACAGTATACGTATAAGTAGAAGAAAGAGGTTTCCAAAAATTGGGAGTGACTCACTGACAGGTCAAAATCCGTGGAACTGGATAAGCCACCGCCCAAGGTGAAGGACAGCGCCAGCAGGTAGGTCTGGGCGGCGACTGAGAGATAATTCCACAAGCGACGTGGAATGGCGAACGTCCGGCGTCGATAGAGCATCAAATACGCGGAGCTACGGAACGTTTCGCCGTGCGATTATTTCATCAGCCCAAACACCCACACAAACGAAGAGGACAGAGACGGTGCGCGGTAACTCCTGTTCTTTTGTCAAGGCCAAATTCAAGAAAATGATGATGATGCTTTCGAACAAGTGTACAAGTGAAGTTAATGGCACGGTATATACAAAAACATAAAGAAAACTGAGTTTCAAAATGTAATTACGAAGTATAGGCACTACAATACTCACCCACCAGAGGGTTTGCGGGTTCGAAACACAAAGAAAGAACGGTGTTGAAGAGAAAACCTAACCGAACGCTCGACAAACATATTACGTATCTCAATTCGCTGTGTTTTGGCCAGTGTACCGATCGCCTCCAAGTGTGGTGCGTTGTTCAAGAACATTAGAGGGCTGAATTACAGATGGATTTACTACTGTTGGGGGTGAGGAGGAGGTCGGCTAGGTTGACATCCTGATCTGTGTCGGCTGATTTCAGTGAATCAATAGATATGGATTCGTTCCGTTCAAACCTTTCAATAGTGAATATATTTTTGTCGCGCTCAGCCACTCTGAAGTGGTCGACGTATCGTGGTTGCAGTGGTTTCTTCAGGGCATCACGGTGCATAAACACAAAGTTACGTCTGCGCAAATCCGGAGGTTTCAATCCTCGGCGCTGACGGGCTTGTGTGAAACGAAGGTTGGACACGTGTTGTAATCGTGAAATAAAATCCGTACCTGGATCTAAGTGTGTCGACGGTTGAACCCGTTCTTCTTAGAGGTGCGAAGTGATATCGCAAACTAATTCCGAGGCAGTATAACCAATATCCTCCTTAGCGAAGACCGGCCTCCAAAGAGAATGGGTGGTGGGCGCTTGCTCCTTTTCGTTGCGCCGGACTGGGCGGTTATCGATTTTCTTAATTGCTGGTGAGGACGCTGGACCAGACCATTGGCACAAGGATGGCATGCAGTCGTTTTAGTGTGTGAACAACCCAGTAACTGTATGAAGTTGCGAAAAAGAGAAGACAAACTGGGTGCCTCGATCCGTAATGATTGCAGATGGCACAGCAAAATTAGCGATTCAATACTCCAAAAAAATTTTAGCAATTGTCTCCGCCGAAACATCCCCAATGGGCACAGCCAATGATCACCGGGTGAAACCATCGACGGTGGTCAGTATACACGTACAGTCGTTAAAGGGTGGTTGTGGCTGGGAGAGTGTGCCAGGTGTGGTAACTGTGTGCTTGTGCACTTCGCTCCTTTGGCACTCGACACACTGTTGTGACCGGAGACGAACATCTTTATTCATAAAAGGCCGAGCAAAACCCTATGCAATCGATTTCAGAGTCTCGCGTTTTCCGGAGTGAGATGAACTTTGGGAATGATAAAAAAAGGTACGTCGATACGAACTTTGGACAAATGGTCTAGGTGTACCCGTCGAAATGTCCCACGGAATGTCACCAACTTGTGCCGACAAAAGTACAATAGACAATTTAAGGGACTTACGTGTAGAGACGTCCTTCATGTCCTCACTGCACTGCTGGGCGGTTGCCATCTTAACCAGATCGAAGAAGGGTGGCGATTGGACCAAGTTGACGCCAGGGCGTGATAATGCATCAGCAGAGATGTTGTTGTCACTACGTAGGTTACGGGTGTCCGTGGTGAACTGGGAGGTGTAGTCCAAATGTCTGATTTCACGCGGGAAGTAACGATCAGGTTCGGCGTGAAAAGCAAATGTTTAGGGTTTGTGGTCGTTTTGCATAGCAAAGTGTAGGCCTTCCAAAGGTTGTCGAAAGTAACGGATCGCCAAGTAAATGGCCAACAGCTCACTCCAAATGTGCTGTACTTCATCTGTGCTGGTGTAGCTTTTGGGAGAAAATGACCAAGGGTTGCTCTTCACCATTCACGGATTGCTCTAAGAAGGCGCCAGCAGCAGCGTTTGAGGCATTCGTGGTGAAAAGGAGACAGGCGTTTGGATCACACCTAATAAAGCATAGTTTAATGGCATAACATAAGACGTTTTTGTTGCTGAGAGAGCTTCTTTGGCTTCGGGTGGGAGCTCAATGGACTTGTGTTTTGAGTCAACCAGGTCGGTCAGAGGTTTTAAAATGTTCGCGTAATTGGGAAAGAAACGCCGATACTAGTTGAGTATGCTGAGAAATCGTCGAAGTTGGACCATCGTAGTGGGAATCGCAAAAGTCGAGATAGACTCTAATTTATCTGGCAGATGTGTGATGCCAGTTGGTTCGATACGATATCCCGGGAAAGCCAGTGAACTAACTTCGAAGTCACACTTATTGATGTTAATTTTGACATGGTATTGCGCCAAACGGTCGAGAACGGTACGGAGGTGAGATAAATGTTCCTGGCTAGAGCGGCTAGCAATCAAGACGTTGTTAATGTAGACGTGTGCGAAAGGGATTCCAGACAACACTTCCTCCACCAATCGCTGAAACGTTTTAGCCGCATTACGAAGCCTGAAGGGCATTCTTGCAAACTCGATAAGTTCGAAGGGCGTTATGATGGCTGTCTTCGGACTGTCTCCTTTGGCAATCAGGATGTGGTAATAGGCGCATACTATGTCTAATCTACAGAAAATAGTAGCGCCGACAATTCATAGAAAAATCGTGTGGGAAGTGTAGGGTAACTGTACGGGATTGTGCAGTTGTTGAGAGCGCAGTAATCACCGCAAGGTCGCCAGTCACCCGGAGATTTCTCAGGCATCATGTGCGGTGGTGTCGCCTAAGAGCTGTCTGAAGGTCGGATTATGCCCAACTGTAGCATATGTTTGAATTCAGCCTTGGCTATTTTGGATTTGTCATAGTGTAAACGGCGTGGACGAGAGAAAACCAGAGGACCGCGTGTCGTAATGTGATGTGCCACATTGTGCTTAACCGTCTCCGCATGTGAGCTTGGCCGAGTTAACGAAGAAACTTCCTTCAGCAATGCTGCAGAAGACGGTGTTGGTGGAAGAGCGGGCCGGATACCGATTGACTCTATCGTTGACTGGGCGCCATTTACTGTGCAAGCAGTAGCTTTGGCAACGCCTCTTGACGTCAAAAGAAAGGTTCAAATGCGGCAGGACGTCGGCACCGATGAGTGATGTCCGAACATTGGCAAGCAGAAATACCCACTGAAGACGTCGCCGGAGACCGAGATCGACAGTAGGTGAGCGTTCCCCGAAAGTTTTAATGCGACTTTGATTCTCGGCCTGTCAAGTGTACTGGCCAGGCTGAAGTCGATCATTTGGTTGCGGTGGAATAACGCTGAGCTCGGCTCCGGTATCAATGAGAAACCGCAAGCCGGTCGATCAATCCCTGATATAAAACAGACGACTGGTATCTCCTGGGCCAGCGACAGTCGTCGCCGGTACTGGCCGGCCTGCCGGTTCGACGGTGATGCGTGGCTAGTTCGAAAGGCGCATGGCTGGGTGCACTTCTTCGTTTTTTGCCGGAAGTTTCGGTGGTACCAACAACACCTTGATGGACCTTTTGGATGAGTGCCTCTTCAGCTCGTTGATCTGCATAGTCATACTATTCATACGGTGACATGATTTCTATCAAAAGTTTTAGACCAGCATCCGTTGTTGAGGTTGAAGAGGACGATGTAAGGAAGGTTGTGGTTGTGGTACACTGGTTGTGAAGGAGAAGCTTCCGGAACTTTTTCTGCGAGGATTGCTAACTTTTCGACTGAACTGTCATCATCCATGGCGGCCGATGTGTGCCGAACCGCAGATGGCAACTTTTCCGCCCACAACTGTTTCAAAATGGCGTCGTCAAGCTTCCGCGAGCCCAAAAGGCTTCTCATGTAACGTAACAATCGGGAAGGGGACCGGTCACCGAGCTCGACTGAACTGAACAAGTCATGTAACAGTTTAGTCTCTGATTTCCAAGTCCGTTTTATGATGGGACCCTTTAAAACAGTATGGGAGAATTTGGATGGGACTGATCCAAACAGATCTTCCACTTCCACCGCCACACCGAGAGGAGGGGTTACGCTGAGTATGAAGGTCTTACTTTCTCTGATGTTATCCTCCCGGTGGTAAACACGGCCTCAATCTGATGGAACCACATTCGAGGGTTTCGGGCGTTGTATTTGGACAATTTTAAAGCAATACTGTCCTCGCCTTTGATGTCACTGTCCATGACGCCCTCAAACATTGTTAATGATAACAGGGAGATGGATGGAATACTGTTCGGGAGAACACAGTCGGGTTCGCCAATTTTGCAATTGTCTATTCAATCAAATGATAAGAACTAACCAAAATATGGCAACACTGAAAGAAGCTGTAACAGTAACAGGCGGGTACAAACAGTATACGTATAAGTAGAAGAAAGAGGTTTCCAAAAATTGGGAGTGACTCACTGACAGGTCAAAATCCGTGGAACTGGATAAGCCACCGCCCAAGGTGAAGGACAGCGCCAGCAGGTAGGTCTGGGCGGCGACTGAGAGATAATTCCACAAGCGACGTGGAATGGCGAACGTCCGGCGTCGATAGAGCATCAAATACGCGGAGCTACGGAACGTTTCGCCGTGCGATTATTTCATCAGCCCAAACACCCACACAAACGAAGAGGACAGAGACGGTGCGCGGTAACTCCTGTTCTTTTGTCAAGGCCAAATTCAAGAAAATGATGATGATGCTTTCGAACAAGTGTACAAGTGAAGTTAATGGCACGGTATATACAAAAACATAAAGAAAACTGAGTTTCAAAATGTAATTATGAACTGTGGACACTACGGGTGTTTTGGGGTGGAGTGGTACTATAGTACTCGGCCCCNAGAAGAAAGAGGTTTCCAAAAATTGGGAGTGACTCACTGACAGGTCAAAATCCGTGGAACTGGATAAGCCACCGCCCAAGGTGAAGGACAGCGCCAGCAGGTAGGTCTGGGCGGCGACTGAGAGATAATTCCACAAGCGACGTGGAATGGCGAACGTCCGGCGTCGATAGAGCATCAAATACGCGGAGCTACGGAACGTTTCGCCGTGCGATTATTTCATCAGCCCAAACACCCACACAAACGAAGAGGACAGAGACGGTGCGCGGTAACTCCTGTTCTTTTGTCAAGGCCAAATTCAAGAAAATGATGATGATGCTTTCGAACAAGTGTACAAGTGAAGTTAATGGCACGGTATATACAAAAACATAAAGAAAACTGAGTTTCAAAATGTAATTATGAACTGTGGACACTACGGGTGTTTTGGGGTGGAGTGGTACTATAGTACTCGGCCCCCGTGAAGACACGGTTTTCGCATATGCGGTGTGTTTTAGGGCGGGTGTATGTGATCCAACAGTTCATTGTTTTCTTATACCGTTTGGGTTACGCACTGTATTTCGTTATATCTGACCGAAGTTAAATCTCGTGGTAATGGTTTTTTATACAAGATCTGCGAAGTACCTTATAAAATGTCCTGCATAAGCTTCTTATTAATAAGAAAGGTCTTGTTTGACAAAGGGTTACGTGTGAAGAATTAATTCATTTTTACTTATTCAGAGCAAGAGTATTTATTGCTCAAAAGAATTCACAATGGACCGTGTGATTTGGGAGCAGGTCTGGACTTGTCAGACCACGAGACTTACGGTGATTGTCAAGAAGTGTCCAGTTTCTTGCGTTTTTGAAATCTACGGATCCCACTGTGGAGGACGCGAAGCTCCACTTCATTTCATAGGGAAGCCTTAGTAGGGGGTTAGTGGACTAGCCCAATACAAAGGTACGAACGCAAATAGTTCGAAACGCAGTAGCTGAACGGCTCACTATAGGCAACCGCGGGCCAGGCAGAATAGGGGCAACAAGGAGACGAGACGCGCGCACCAAAAGCTGTACTGTCAAGTCGAGTCATTTCAAACAGAATGAAAACTAATCAAGTGATTTTCATTTTGGACAAGGACAACTGATGCAAACTATATATAAAAATAGAGCGAAACATAAAAATATGTACAATACCCTATAGAGGTCATGTTACTATGGCCGGGAGGATCGATGACTAATGTGACAAACTTATCAGATTGGCATGCGAAGTCACTGCTGCTGGTGTTACTACCTTGCTTCCAGATTTCAGGTCACCTGCCTGGGTCTATGAATAAGAAGGGGAGACAAAATAGCTTGCAAAGGTTTGCTGGGCATACGGAAGAAGAGAAGGAAGAAAACTGAAAAGGCAGGAGACGAGACTAAAAAGAAATCAAATCACGTGATTCACTTTCCGAGTCCTCAAACTCAGGAAACACCGATGACCAGCATTTATTAAGCATGTGCATCAAGTCTAATCATCGTGACCAGTACGACTTCTGCCGGCGACTTATTCCAGCCGTTCACTACTCTACGAGAGAAGTGAGCCCGAACGCTACTGTTGACACGTTGTTTTGTGAGTTTCTAATCATACCTCCGAAGCGTTGCCACTGCGGGTGAGCAGCTGCTCACCAGTATCGGTCAGATCAGTTACCAATTGTAAGGTTTCATTCAAGGCCCCATGTTTGCATCTTCTCCCTAGGGAGAATGAACCCAGCTATTCAAACCTGCCTTGATATTCCATACGCTTAAGTTTTACAGATAACTGCAAATCGGGGGTGTGCTGTTTCTAATACGTTTGCATCCTCAATAAGATATGGACCCCAGGCTTGGACACAGTATTCGATTGAGATGCAGCCGCCAATACGTCTCAAGCAAAAGTATTAGTGTAACGAAAAGGCGTTAGTAAAGGACAATCCTCATTGTCCAACTTGCTTTCGCGTTTATGAACCGGAATACCGTTCTCCAACACACTCGGTTTTCGCTCATACGTCGTGTGCACTTCAGCTCGGCTTGTGCGGGTAGCCTGCCATACCTCGTCCGTTGGTGCGATCTCGTTGCGTTGTGGCTCGTACGATCGCTCATGTTGTCTGCGATTTATCCACCGTATTCTACGACTGTATCGAGAGATTCCTCGGAGTGTTGGAATACTCGCGTCCCCGATCTGGTCATCTATTCCATTTGGCCTGCCATGTCTTTTCCGTTGGTCTGATCTAGTTTGACGGTCGCCCATGCTGTCCCCGATCCGCTGGCTGTGGGCTTTTGGACGTACTTCCGCACTGCGTTGAGGTATTCCGCCGAGAGTTGGAATACTCGCAAATCCGGTTTTGTAATCTACCACACAAGGACCTCTGGTTCCTGCGAAGCTAAAGCCGTCTTTAATAGAAACCGTACTCTGTTGGTCTTTCAGACAGCAACTGTGGTTTGGATGGAAGGTTTAGAGTTCAGCCCTATCTGTATCCATAGATCTCTAATATCCGATGTTCGTTGGATCACCAGTGACATTCCAGACTCACATGTGTCTTATGGTGCCTCTACCTCCGCCTCTAATAGTTGTTTACATTTATTCGCACTCATTGCTAGCTCCCACATTACTACCCACTGGTGGATTCTATCCAGATCCTTCTGCTTGACTGCTTTGGCTACAGAACCTTAACGTCGTTTGCAAACATGTAACACTTGCAAGGCAGACAAATCATTAAGTCGTCTATATAAATAGAAAACCGTAAAGACCCTAGAACAGACTCTTATGATACTTCAGTTCTTACGATCCCCTCCTACTTGAGTGTAGAACTTTGGATACTGGAGGTAAGCTCTCATCCAAGTCTATGCCCTTCTTGATTTAGGATCAAGCGGACCGAGACGACCAATCGTGAACATCAGAATGAGTAAATAAGGGATATGTTGCCGATGCACACAATCGAAGTGCAAGCGGGCCGTAAGACGAAATGGTAATATAGCAGATCGAAAGGCAAGCGCGCTGTGTGAGTCGTGCGTTTGGGTGCACAGGATACCTGCCTTCATCAGTATTCGTTCAAACATGCTTAAACACATGCAAAGCTTTGTGACAGAAAGCGTACAAATGACGGTCAACATTCAAACTGTCAGTGCTTAACAATTAAGGTCGGTACACTAAAGTAGTTGTTACAGTTGCGTCCACGAATTCGTTCAAATGACAATCCGACGGATACTGTGTATCGGTACCGCTTTCCGCTGGTGATCTTATTCAGCTACAACAAAAAGCGTTGCGAGTGGTCTAGATCTTATTCTCCAAGTGTCGTTGAAACAGTTTGTTGACCAACCAACAAGGTATATTGCGGATCACATCCGGTCAACGTTGGACCTCGTGTTCGGGAAACCTGCCAACTTTGTGTGCGATTCGGTTTGTCCATAGCTACTGGGCTTGGACGATCATGTCTTCCTGTTGTTTTGATGTTGTGTAATCAGGGCTAGGTGTGGTGAGACTGGGCCTTGACGTGGTGTGAAGGCTTTCGCATCTCGATGACCTTTTGGGCTAAACTGGACAGAGTTACTCATACCAGACAGGCCAACAGGTAGAGGTCTGCCATACCACGGTCTCCTGGTCCTCCAGGTTAGGGGTTGGAAGACGGTTACCATCTCTTCCCGAAAAACGTACCATTTCTGGAACACCGCTACCCACCCGCTGCCTTGCAGTACAGGCTTTTGAGCCAAAGGCTTTGGTTGAGAACCCTAATCGTTCTCCTGTCTAGGTCTGGGCGTCCTGGCAGTATCTCAGCCCACACA
>QNGE01004305.1:0-25536 GCA_008508345.1 Paragonimus westermani
CAACATAACTGGTCCCACAGGAACAAGTAAATGAATATATACGTGACCTGAGTACCATTAGTCCTTAACACCAGAAAATCAAATCAAACTGATAACGACTGCAAACAGCTCGGTAATGTTCCTATAATAGAAAACACATGTGTACCAACAAACGTATACAAGTTTATATGTGAAATCAGCATGAAATGCCACAAATGTTTGTAATGGTAAATCTCAGGAAAGGTTTTGGCTGTTAGTGGTCGAACACAAGCAGAGCGTGTCCAAATTCAAGATGGCAGCAAAAACAACCCACATATGGCTATAATTATGCCATTAAACATGCTACTGACGGAAAGGGGAGTAGGCGGCGACTAAAGAGAAAGTCCACACGGATGTTCCATGAGTACAGTCATGCTGTTATGAGTCTTCATTTTGACTGTGAGATGACGACTCAGACGGATTGGGACCAAAAGAATTTGTTGTGTGTGCTGTTGATTAAAACCATGGCCAACTTTTTCTGTCGAACGCGTGTTGGGGGACAGTGCCAAAATTTCATCAATCCATTCCAGTTTTTCCGCAAGTTCAGGGGCCAAACCGTTCTGACAAGCGCAGCAGGAACCGTCGTTTAACAGATGGTGCGACTCGTTCTACACAGTGGCTCCGAGGATACGGTACAGACCATTTGCCAGGGTGAGAGATATAAGTGTGCAAATGGAAATTTGCATATCGCAACACCCGAGGAACACCGACCAGTTGGTGGAGTGGAAGAGGGAGTAGGAAACACACGTGCGACGCTGCGCTGGGGTCACGTCAACTTGATGATAACCTTTACCAGTTGTTATGACGGTTCAATGTTGGTCATCCCGGCATCGGATTCATGTTGTATATTGTGACGCCCCCTTGATGTAGGATTCAGATGCTTGCACGTTCTGCTACCGGGTACTGCCTCTCCCATTGCCAAGTTTAGGTTTTACACAGTTGATTGAGTTGTGTGCCGATCAATTGCCAACAGTTTATGCATGATGGAGCAGACGGAAGTCAGTAAAGCAGAGTTGGTTTTGTTGAATTAATCAGGCTTGAGCATGAGAGGTATATGCGATGAATTCAAGCGCTGTTATCGACAAAACCGGAAACCGAAAGCAATCGCATTAATGCGCTTAAAGTAGCAGTATGATACGACTGAACATGTTTTTCCTCATCATGTATGTCGCCCCAAATGTACACATGTTTTGCTAGCTGTAGAAAGCTTCGCATTGATATTCTGTCATTGTGAAGCAAAGGAGTGTTCAGAATTTTCTGGAAGTGTTGAAAGTGTCCCTAGTTATTCCACTGTTGAGGATATTCGTCGAAGGTAGAGTAGAGTCTGCGCTTTTCAGTGAGGGTAAGTTCCCACATACACCGATTCTGTCTAGGATAGAGCTAAGCTGTCCCGCCTGTTCGGGATGATGAGCAGTATGTTCATGACAGTAGAAGAAGGTCTTCTTCAGCTGTTTTTCTCCGGCTACGATTCCTCTTTCGTAGTCGATTTTAACATGGTACATCATGACGTGACTGCCACATCGTGGAATGAAGAGAACAGAGAAGTAAAGAGAAGAGTAATAGCTGTATACTGTGTAATATGTGGCATGCTTGTATTACGATACAGAACACAATGATGAGATGAAATTCACGCAAAATTTTATTAGGCGTTCTTTTCAACCTGTTCTTCAGTCACATAAAGTACCCGTTGCTGATTCTGAAATGGAATCAAAGAACGTCGCTTCGGTGGTAGTTCAACATCGATTAGCATGGCGATCTAGTTCGCGGTTAGACAGGGTTAGTCACGCGTGAACTGAATAGGTACTTCGTGTAGACTATCTTTTTAGCTGTTTGAGGATGCGGGACTTAGGGAATCACGTGCAACGTAAATGTAGGTCGTGTAGCAACCGATAATTTGACTTTGTCCAACAAGGTCACCTATGTGACAGATGCCAAGAAGCGAGTGTGTTTAGGTTAAAAAGCTGTGAGGGAGCAATCAGAACTATGAATACGTTATCTCTAAGCGAAGTTTGCTTCCACTGATCACTGGCGTTAAAAAGGTCAACCAACCATGCATAACTCCGCGCCATCCGATAAGATTCTGATGCAGTTTAGGTTGGTGTGTAACTTCTCATATTACTTAACTGGCAACATGTCATGTCGACTGCTGTGTGGTTTCTGGTAGGAAAAAACGTTTCGCGCATTTTTGAACAAGAATTCATGCTGTGAAATACATACGTCACACTATCGGATAGAAAACGTTGACAGCACACTGGCGATAGTTGCCTCTAAATCATGCCAACGCAAGGAGCCGGATCTCGAGTCATTATCATACGTTTGCATGTACTCACAAGTTTGTTGGTCCCGGAACTGGGAAAATTTGTTTCTTCCATTTCCATTCCTCATTCCAATCACCAACCTGATGCTAATTCCCTACATCCTACGCAACTCACTTTCGTTGTACCGAACTACTTTGGTTATTAACCGGCTTTCGCGCAGGTAGTCATTCATGAGCTAGCATACCGGAATGACGATTTGTCGAGGATGTCTTCAATTCCCTAATAAACATTTTAACTGCCTTGTAAAAAGCTTAAAACATTACTGTCTGAGTGAATTTCAAAGTTGACGCAGATGTGTGATTCTCCGGCGTTCACAAACGTCCTCGACCTTTCGTTACCATTTTTGGCATCCCGTCTACAAGCCCGTCTTCTGATTGGAGCCTCGCATTTTCAGCTGGTCCACTTTTTGACCTTGCTTTATTACTGATCAAAAACTCTAAAATTACGAACGGGTTTGTGACCATTTGGCCTTTGGACTGAGCGATATAGTGAAACCATGTTCGAAGGTCAGTCTTCCTGTATTCATGCGTTAGCCTTGGGTGGTCACGTTGGCTGAGAGAACCCGAGTTAATTGCGTGCACTCCTGTCGTCCCCTGTTCATTGTTCGTTATTTGTTGTTCTTTCATTATGGTCAACTGGCTTGTCCATAGACCGTAGATCAAGTTACAACAGTGTTCACCACTGACCTTGCTGAGTCCGTTCAGGACCCATTGACTTTGTTGAATGCGACTGTCGTCGCGAACGATTGACGTTTGCTTATTATAATAATTGATGCATTTTATTAATAGTTATTTAGAAATACTTGGGTTCAATCTACTTTTTCACTTTGAAATCTGTTTTTTATTACGTGTAACTCAACAGTAAGACGTGGATCGTTGCAGTACTCAGAAGTGTTACAATGTCAGATAAAGCTTTCGACCAGTCAGACAATGCTCCTACTGATCAGACAAGACTTGAAAAACGCTAAACTTGTAATAGGGGTTCAGAATTGTGGTAGACTAGTTCGGCTGACCTGACAAGCACAGAGACCTGAGAGTAACCAGATGTGACAAGAGCGATGCGTCAGCTTACAACATTTTAAACAAAGGAGTACCCAATAAAACTCAGTCGACGACACATAGTAATCCTTTGAAACTTCATTCAAGTCTATCTGTGAGTTCCAACCATCGGCAGACTGATCAACGAAGAGTAGCTTATGTGATTACAAATGAAACCAGTGTGAAATCGGTGAGAATAAAGCAGAATATCATGGTACGTAGTCATGACAACCAGCTGATGGGTATTCATAAAAAGGATACAGTTTGGAAATAACCGAAAACACTTGCCTGCAAGTGAGTATGTGCTAGATGAAACAGGAAAAAATTGGCAGACGGTATAAGGGATTCAACGTCGGCAGAGGATGGACGTTAAAACTGTAAGCGTATGAGGCTGAAAAATTTACAGTAAGTTCCCAAGATCCTCACAGCACAGATAATGAACCGTTGAAAATGGCCATTCTGTACGTACTTTACTGAGCCTCATATATGAGTTTAATGTTGAATATCAAATAAATTTTAATTGAAGTCCACTGCCCATGTTGATTTTCCTCTGAGGATTACACTGTACAATGAACAATACAGCTCAACCACGGCTTAACAATCATTTTTCAGCATATATTGTTGTATAGAACTTTGATGAAGACGCGCTAAATTACCAAGGCGAAGCCTGCGATCGAGTGAAGGGCAAACTGATGAGTTAGGGAATGTGTCTAATTAGCAACGATTAGTAATCTGCGCTCAGCGGACGAAAAGAAGAGTAAACGCACAGCGTTCTGTTCATATCGAGCAAACGTGAATCAGCCGAGTGAGCTTCAATTTGTTCTTGTCCGTTCTCTGCCAACCGAATAAATTGATCAAGTTAACCTAAGCACATTCTTGCTCCGTTGGTTTATCGATGATGCAGAACTTGAAGGCAGTTTTTCATTCTGTTTATTCAGTGATGTGTTGCGAATGAATACGGTTCACTATCTCGATTTTATCATTACTATCGCCATCACCACAGTGGTCTAGAAACTGACCAGAAGACATTGTGACTAAGGTCGCTGCTCACATCAATAGTGGTGTGGAATGTCCTAGAAGAACACATTACCGAAAACGCCGAAAATTAATGAAAGAAGACAAAGCGGAAGAACTAGAAATGGCACGAATGCGGGTATGCCATTGACGATGGCGTATTGTCATTTCGGATAGCGTTTCTAATCAACGATTCGAGTGGTCGCAAGGACCCCAGCTAACTGGGTGTGACATCTACCCACTTTGCTCAACCGAACAGTCAGGGCTTTTGTAAGTCGTGACCACGTTGTTGCTTGACCACATTGCGATATCACCCAGCTGTTGCTGATCTCAGTATATATAAGGTCGGTTATGGCAAACGCTCAGTTGGCATGTAGAGTGCGTGAAGCAACCATTGCAGGCAGTATAGCATGATTAGCTGACCAATTGACCACGTATCCCGAATGTTCCGGAGTACACACCGAAGAACGGCCGTATGGCTCACGCGATCTGTCTGCCTGATGTGGCATAGACAAAGATGGTCACTGATATCTCACCAGGCTGGCGAGATAGTGCTACCCAGATATATGAAAGTGTCCACAGTTGCAAAATGCAATCAAAGCAATAAGACCTGTTGTTAAGTAAGAGAAACTTCAAAGTCGGAAATGTATCTAACAGGTGAAGTTGTGATGTAAAGTGGTTTTAACGTTACTGAATTTGTTGTACAAGAGTTTCCACTGTGGAAGATTTTGGTTTCGAATGGACTAGAGCTGGTGAACAGCAACAAAACGTTCAGACGCGACAAATGCTGTCTGGCTAATCGTCTTTGATATGGGTACAATAAAAACAAATCATGAAACCAAAACAATGGTCACGAGCAGAAACACACCGAGTAAACAATCAGTCAGTCTTGTTCGTCAAAGTAACATGTAGACAAGAGACAAGATAGCGCAGTCAAATACTAAACTTCACTCATCTGGCTTACTCAGATTGAGTCAGAGACGGTGTGATAAATAACATCGCCTTGTATTAAAAATGATGCTGAGATTAGCTACCACTGCGGAGTATTTTTTGCTGAAATATAACGTATCTACCATGTGCTCTACCTCAGGACATGGTCTTGAAGCAATCAGTATCTTATCGAATGTGATCCCCGTTCAATCAAGGAGCATATGAAGCTCCCTTCAAAGCCTGAAGCCAAATTGCGTCAAAAATCCTCGAAATCGAAGACTGACTGGACAACTTACCACATTTTTATAGGTTCATTTATCCATCTCACCTAACATTAAGTATGTACGTAGAAAAAATCGCGGGCAGAAATTACAATGCAGAAGAGATAGTGGCAAAGGTTGGGCATAGCAACAACAGTTTGAGTTCTATGTAACCTGACGCAGCATTGAGCCTTTTCAACACTGCTTCTGAGTAGTATCAGAAACAATATTTTGTCAGAAACACTCGATCAGAGTAGTGATTAGTAACGCATTCAGTTCAGAACACGATTCGGTCAATGATAGGCGATTTTCGGATTTTCTGTCGTAGACTTCATGTGAGCGCATTGCCGATGACCATGAGACATGTAGGATGGATTTCGTGTTGTCAGAAGTCCTGTCTATGTGGAAACGATCCCACTTCACGATGTTTTCTAGTGTGTGCAGGCCAACCACAGCTGGTGAAGAGTTCTCGTTTTGGATCGAAAACGCGTATAACTCCTTAGTTGATCCTTCTAATGCCTCGATAGAGAATGAGGAAAATACTTGAAAGAATAGTTCAGATTAAGGTTAAAGACTGAAGTGGGCACATCGAATGGGTAAAAGTTGATGTAAGCAAATAAGATAGCCAAGGAACGGTCACATTTTCGCATGACGGTCGGTTTCACGATCACACTGGAGCCAGAGTTTTCAACGTTTGCCCAATTACACACCAACTCGTACGAAATTCGATGAGTTAAACAAGACGGGGGAATCTACTGTTATAGTTTTAAATGCACAGCGCCAACGCCAACTGCATCCTCCAAAACACGTATAAAAACAATTCGTATACACTTAAATTTCACTCATTGGCAACTCCAGGAAATTAGTAGATACCACTTGAACTCACAAACATGGTAAAAGTGTCATCTAACTGGTAGGTTATTGGTCAATCGATTGGTAAAAGTTTCCAAATCGAAAAATCTCAACCTGGTGAACAGTTTATTGCCAACTTTTTCCAGGATTAGCGTATTGCTGATCTGAACAGAGGTTCAACTTCCACCCTGGTGATAGTTAAGACTACATTACACATTCCAACTCAAAGTCCCAGAAACACAGTATCGAAATAAGCTGGAACTGATGCTACGTAATGATCAGGACACCATCCTGCTGGAAGCACGATGTGCATTGCCTGATCGATAATGGTGCTCCAATAAGAGGTTTCACTGCAGCATCTCAAATTTGTCGATAAGGTTGCCCTGAATGGATCACATCCATTAAGAAAACAAAAACAATTCGCATATAAATGAGAAAAAGCTCATTGTCTAGGCGTACACGTTCAATGTGGGTTGGACGGAAACAAGAGGTGTTCAGACACAACAACATACTGCACAATAGTTGTGTAGTGGCTCCGCCCAATCGGAATTTGTTGGGTAACATTTCGACTGAGCCAGAAGTTGCAGTGATAGAACAATCGATGAAGAAAAGCAACATCTGGTAAATTCGTTAAAATTAACCGGAGACCCATACTAGTTTCAGTAAGGATAAACAAACTTTTCTGTCTAGTTGAAAGAAAAGCAGTGTGCATTATGCATCCACTGATGACTAATAACGTCCGGTTAATTTTGAAGAAATGGTCCGTTGTCACCGTGCATCGAGTTTCCTGCGCTGCCAAAACAGATGTAGCCTTTGACACCACTAGAATGTTCCTACCTCTCCGATTATCGCACACTATGAGTACACATTCATGTGCCCCCAGTTCTACTTAGAGGTGAATGACAGGCACATGCAAGTTAGGATGGCTGGAAAGTTCTCTAAGTAGGCCTGTACTCAGCCCCAGGTAATTTGTAGAGATTCGAAAGCGAAGGCCTGTAAAAAATCTGCTGGTGTAGGCTGGTAGATATTCCATCTAGATTAGCTCTATAAGTCGAATGGAGTAAAATCTAGAAAACTTGGAGGTCATATAATGGGTTATTTTCTTTTTAACTACCGAAGTGCAAACAATTCATCCAACCACTTGGTGACGCACACAGCAGAGTGCAATGGTGCGCCATCTTGTTCAAAGAATTATCTAGACATTTCCAAAACAAAAAGTTTTCAACACATTAGTCTCCCGCCTACCGTGTAAAGGGGCAGTGTCTTTTCTTCCTCAGGCGGAACAAACCACCTAATCACGTTAAACGTTTACTCCTGCAGCTTTCGTGCTGGTCTTCGAGAGGGTCCCATTAACACTGCGGTTGTCTATGTTGATATTCTCTGAGGGCATTCGTGTAAAAAGTAGACTTGTCAGAGAAAATGGTACGTTTATGTACGGTGGTCTGTGTGTACAGTCAGTTCCCAAACTAGACGCAAAATTCAAATCTCTGTTGACACTCAGCCCTCTTCAGTTTGCACCGAACGAGCTCTCCCTCACTGATCCGACGAAATATGTTCAGATTAAGCACAATCGCCCGAACTGATTTGCAAAGATCGCCAGATAGCAAATTATGCAATTTCTGAATATGGGGTTAATCTATTTCTTTTTTAATACATCACACATCTTTTGAGGATTCCAGTTGCCTCAACTGACCATCTGTGACAGAACAGAACTGGACGATCAGAATGATGCCTACAGAATTGGTCTGGCACAGTTGCTAAATTGGGATTTTGTTTGTTTGTTCCAGTCCATTCTGTATGTATTTCAATGACATCTGATTGGACGATTATGCATCTTATTTTAGCGAAAAAAGTATCAGATAAAGCACATCCTTTATTGTCCAACACGCTGGTTCCCATGCTACGCACGCGCTCGCGTTTGAGTCATCATTGCGGACCACAACACCCTTGATTTTCGCTCACACTTCGCCCCGGTTTGTGTGTCCGACGCCTCCTGTCCAGGCGTTTTCCACCTGCCGTTCCTCGTCCGATCGCTCGTGTTGCTAGCAATCCACCCACCGTCCTCTGGTTGTATTCTACGACCACGTCGAGATATTCCCCCGGATGTTAGAATAATCGTGCCCCCGATATGGTAATTCATCCCATTTTGCCTGTCATGCCTCGCCCGTTGGTCCGATCCAGTTGAGCAATAGCTCATCCAGTCGCCCATACTGTCCCCGACCCGCCCGCCATGGGCTTTTAAACGTACCTTGCTGCACCGTCGATGCATTCCGCCTAGAGTTGGAGCACCCGTACCTCCGGCTTGACAATCCACCACACTATGAGGTCCAGTTTTACACCAGACAGGAAGCGATAGAACAATACGTGCAATTATTCTGAATGTCACAATACAAGCGCCGACCACCCATCTTGAAGGTAGGTAGTTTCGATGCTTTGTAGCGAATCTTTTTGTCTAATAAGCCCATCAAAACGACTTACAAACCGTCATTTATCAAAAAGTATGCACTATGTAAACCTAATGAGCAGGGGGCACTGGTGAAGCTGATAACTTAACCTGACATGGTTGACATTTTTGTCGTAGCAATGCCTAGATGGGATCGAAGTGGTCGGCGAAAGGCGGACATAATAGTAAGCAAAAATGTAGGTTGGCAGAACTCTGCATAGCAAGTTGAGCCATCGGAGAGTTGGATGTTTATGGTTATAGCAAACAACAATAAGAGGAATGTCATACTGGTGACGATTCAGACTATAGAAGAGAAAGCTGGCTTGGAAAGTCATCACGCTGTTAGGTCAACTGCTCCTCACTACTCCGGAAGCTCAGCGTGGATCGCAAGCATCAATGCTGCAGGTCAGCCCAGGTGAAACAGCTGTTAAGTCTATCACACTTTTCTGCTCATGTCAATGACTGACCTGACCAAACGCCCTCAAATCGGTGGCTCGGGGCCACTACAGTTTCAGCATAGATACCTACAGTGATCAGAGATCGTGTGGCTTATATAAGCATCCCGGCTGCAATCGTGCTTTTCCGCTTGTCTGTTCTGTACGCACGTTTTTGTGTATGCCTACTACAGGAGGCCTGATGTGAACTCAGTGCTACTTTCTATAGTCGTACAACTAAATGTACGCAGCAAAAGCTTGCTCTTTCCCAATTAATCTATTATTCGATTCTTCAGGGTCATTGAGATTGCGCCTTTTCGAGGGTCGTTTTATATGCTCAAAGATTCTACGCGTTTTTCGTCCTGTACACTCTTCAGTGTCGTGGAGTAGTTCTTGGTTGTTACCGTTGGCTGCAGATTAGGCTAGAGAAAACTACTTATTATATATCCAAACACTGCTAGAAATATAGTTTGTTTCCAAACCCTGTTGCGCTCTGAGCCCGATGCCTGTTGGGACCACAATTCAGTTGTCCTTCAGAAAAAAACAGCCCTAATTGTTAGTGAACACGGGTCGGGCGCAAACCCACTTGTCCTTCCTTCGGCTGATCATCATGTATCTTAAGTTATACGCAGACCAGTTGACCAGCGGACAACGTAAGCAAATGTTGTACGTGGAGGGATCAGCGAACGTGAACAGTTCAGTGTTGCAGTCAGTTATTCAGTATTTCATCAGTTGAACTCGATCATAATTCCATCTCAACCTTCCTGACACTTGGTGTACAAAAACAATCCGTTCAAACGCCACGACTGTTACGGTCACTAGACAGCCAATGAAGTGATCGAGAAGCACTCACCGACAAAGAAACTTTCTGACCAGGACTACTTATTGACATCACTGGGTTTAAATAATTTTTGAACGAAACAGACTGAGGAAGAAGTATTGGAAACAAGTATCTGTATTTGTTAAATTTGTGGGACACGTCGCACTGTTTACATCGAGACCACCTTTACTGTACCCCCAAAGGGTAATCAAATGCACCTTCCTGTTGTTTGCACACAGTGATTAATTTTCATCCAAAAATCGATGTCGTCAGCGAGTGGCATGTTTTTCGGGACATTCGCGGAATCAACTAGGATCATGTCTGATGAGATATCTAAAGCCTCCGTTAAGTTAAATGCTGCATTGAGATGATTACTCAAGTGTGCAGTCAGGCACTGACATAAAAATTCCTATTTAGTTAGAGAACATATAGTATGACGAACATATCTGATAGTTGGGAACAGTGGTGATGTTCGTGGCCCGGTTTGAAGATTTTGGTATTAGGATATTCACTGAGTTTGACATTTGGGTTGCAAATGTTACGCACTGATGATGTCACCTCCTTTGATGAGAAAAAGTTAGCAACTTAAATACCAAATTCGGCGGAAATCTTAATACCTAAGATGGCGAACGTGTTTTAGATATTTTACCATCGGGTGAATACAACGATAAGGGATGAGGGGAAAAAAGAAATGAGGCCTGATTTGTCAAAATCGAATTTATCATGTGAACAAGAGGATCGGATGGTCACAATGGGATTAAATCTTTATTTGAGATTCAGCACCAGGCTTAAAAAGATGAATGTGTGGATCGACCTTTCATTTGATTGTATTAATAGCGAGGAATGCTCCAAGATGTTTTGGAAAACTCCTCACAAATGTCGTATCCGTCCAGATGGCGCTCCTTGCAGACGGCACGCACTGAACCAAATAAACACCACTCGACTGAACGCATCACAGGTCTTCAGATAACAATCGGTGACAATGACTTAACCGAAGAACGACCCCAATTTGAGCATTACGTCAATTCATTAATCGCTGAACGAAAGAAGCTTGTCAAGTTGACTTGTGGATTGAAAAAAAATCGGCCATAGTCTAGGTTTCTCAATAATGCTGGCGGGTACTTCTCGAATTTTCAGCTCGATGGCATATTATCACCAGGACCTATACTCTACTATCCGTGCTCCTTTGGCGATCGATTAGCAACTGAAGTTCGGTCTGTCAACTTATCAAATTAACTAACGCGGTTTATGCCAGGCTCCATTTCGGAATGGGAAAAGTTCAACTCCGATGTGGCTAACGCGTACCACATTTACCGTAAAATCCAACTGAAACATGTTACTCCGAAATGTCTATCAGTCTTGAAAGCAATGCGCAAACGCAACGATCTTCCAATCATAAAGCCGGAAAAATACACTAGTATAGTTGTGATGATGAGAACGCTGATAAAATTAAAGCGATTCTGTCGGATGAAACCAAGTTCCAAAGGACAGAGAACGAGGACAACTGTATCGATTGAAGGTTAGATTACCAACCGTTTGAAGCGAATCAGGAAAGATGGCATCATAACAGAAGCTGAGTTTGGTGCACCAAATTCAACCGGCTGTGTCGTCCGTATGGTGCTCCAAGGGTTCATAGGGAGAATACATCATTCAGACCAATCTCAAACATGCGTAGTTACCTCTATCATACAACTACACAGTGGTTAGCTGCCAACTCGAGCCGATTTGTCGGCAGCGGTGTCCCTGTAATCTCCGAGATAGCAATGAGTTCGCTGACACTGAAATATGTCAAATTTACAAACCATCACATGTGCTCACTTGATGTATCCTTCCCATTTACGAGTATGTCACTACGCGAAAAGGTCGGTTTATCTGACATACATTGAACAACCAGATGTGGAGATGAAACTTCAAACAGAAATCAACTTACAATTCAAATCTAATGTGATTTAATATCGATAGATTGATGGCGTGGCGATGGGCACGCCCCTGGGTGCAATTCTTGCCAACGTGTCCATGGGGAAGTGAGCAAATATGCAGCATTTCGTCTCGACCGACAACACGCGGAGAATATATGCAAGTAGAACGTGTTCTCGAGGTGTTCGATCAAGCATACAATTCCATTCGGTTCATCGTTGAGCTAGAGGTGAATGACGCATTCGCGATGATGATATCTGCCGACGTTCTGATTGGTCACCAGGACGTGATATAGTTCACAAAGAAATGTGGACGAGTCAACATACCAACTTCCACAGCTTTGTTACCCTTGAACATATACGGAACTTAGTCCACTGTCTAATGCCTGCGTCAAGAAAAACTGCCTGGAGGACATGCTAAACGTCGAATTCCACTTTCTCACTAATACACTCTGGACAGATTCATCGCACGAACCGTGATCGCTAGGTCAACTAAGGACCCCACTCCTAGTATTGGAAAGAAATTTGTGTTCATCTTAGTTTTGTGCAGAAGAGAAAACCACTGAACAGTTGAATCGACGCTTACAACGGTCATTAGAGCAGACTTACCTGCTCTATCATTGAGGAGCTGGTTCACTCCTAGACCTATGCAGAGAATTAGTTAGACAGGCTGTCTGTTCACAAAAAGTGAATGATTGTGCATTCTTACATTAGTAGCTGTTGTGCAGCAGGCCATATCGATCGAACAACTAAACTTCCGTCCAGACGGATTAGAGTATCACCCAACATGGATCAGAACCGAGGCCACAAAATCAATGACTAGCGTAGTCGTGTCACATCCTGCTGTGAACCACCACCAAGCGAACGTGTCGCAAAAATTTTGGTTCCACTTGAGCAATTCAAAACGACCAGAAAGCGGATTATGGCAACGGTCGAATCGATCACAATCAGGTTATACCTCCGTCATATCGCGGAACGACCGAGTGGATGCAGTTGAACTGGAACAATTTCTACGACGCAGTGATATTGTGCGCGCTGTTTTATCCCAAAGAGCCGATCCCCAAGAGAACTACGAAGGAAAAACACTGGTCTCCAGAAAAATTTCCGTGCCGAAATGCCGAAGCGCTATTACTAAATACAGCTCTTGCGTTTTTATAGCTCGTCAAGCGATCGGGTAAAAAAACAGGTCAACGAGCGTCCAGTATGTAATTCGGCGCCAGAGATAAAAAAATTATGGTACATCAGAGGAATTCGGCTTCACAAAAAACGGTAAATGCTCGTTCCAGTTAGTGGACAGTTTCTTTGGGGGGTATGTGAAAACCCCAACAACCTAGTTCACAAAAACAATTCGCTCAGACTGCCTTGGTGTCGAGTGGATCCTACACCTCACTGGCCCATATGCACACAGTTAACTGAACTGTGTCAAGGGACGTAAACCCATCATGTGCCCAGAATAATGAGTGATGACATCTTTGTGTGTACTAATAAATGCGTGACTGTAGTGGCTTCGATTTCGACGAAGAGGACATTCACGATCTTTTTGAATATGTTGGCCAGACGATGAATGATAGGAAATACGTGTTCGTCATGCTGTGTGCTGTCAGGCTTTCTAAATGGAAGAAGTTGGCAACATTAGTGCGATTGACACAGACAATGTGAACGTTGATCACGAACGCTTCTGTACGCAATCGTTCAGCGTAAGGCTTGAAACCTTCCCTCAGGATTTTCAAATTGTCATAATCGAATTTGTGATCTTTAGCTAAGGAATGCAATGCGACGTGAAATGCGCCTACCAGCCGAAAGCGTGCTTCCCACGATGCTGTTCGGAACGTGCCTGAGATTTAAAAAGAAACTTGGAAACAGTCGCGCAAATCAAGCATATCCGTTGATACAGGAAATACCGCCGAAAAAGTCCGTCCGAAATCCTAGCCGGTATGTGATAATCGTGCAACTTTTAAAAACATCATAAGCCCCGTGATTTTAACGCTCAAATGTCTGCACCTATTCCGTTCGAATGGGATGATGAACAGTGTCACACATTACGATGGATGTACGTGAAATGGAATGCAGACTGCCGAGTCAGTGTGACAGACGTGTGTTTGGAATCTGTGAATATATGTGAGCACCATGTCCTAAATCCAGTGTGTTCAAAAACGTGGACTTAGTTGCGAAACATGTGAGCGACACCAACGTGCTACTGATGATTCACCTGCACCAAAGAAATGGGATTTTCCGGGTGTTAACGGTAAAAAGAGAACTATAAATTAAAATGGCTTCTTGTGCATAACAAATAGTTGGCTGTACATTAGGTTTGTTTTATTTTCTGTTTTGCTTTTCGCTTTTTAGGCTTGTTCTTGAAAATGGGTTGTTCATCGATCACCGGTTCGAATCGTTGTACGATTGCGGTTTTTGTGCTTTCAAGCACTGTGTCTGTGGAAGGGACGATCCCGGGGACTTCAAGTGCCCCCTCAAAATCGTCAGACCAAGCATTGGTGGGATCATTTAAAACCGAATTTTCCAATGTCAAACTAGGAATCTCAATTACTCCATAAGGTTCTAAATAACGTGATTTCAGTTTCAATTCGGAATCAATTGGTGAAGCAACCGGTTCCGCCGCCTCATCTACGTCCGAAACCGCAATATCCATGTCTGTATCAGAACAGAAGTCTGAAAGTTGGTCTACGATTTGGCCTTCCTCGGAAGGAGCATTCTCGTCTGTAGCCGTAGACAACAGAAAGTTAGTCGAAGAGAGCACTAAAGGTGCGTGACAGGCGGGTTGAGAAATTGCGGATGGACACAGTTCACTCGAGCGGGCATGTGCAGCTGCACGACGGATCTCGTACTGTTTATTCAGCCCACTTAGAGCTCTCTGCACAAAGGCGATCAGAGATTGAGCGCTTGAGCTGGCCAGTTGGACACACCTTTGAAAAAATGTCGGAAGGAAGAAACGTTTCGACGGTTGTGAATTCAACTGAATGTTGTGAATACATAAGATTGTATAAAACAGACAGAGGTATTTAAAATCGCCCAACCGGAGTGAATTAGACATATAGACCATATGGTTCTCGTCTTAAATCCCGCGTTCTTTAACATAAGGACACTCATTTCTCGGTGTCGATCACCGAGGAGTTTCACATGGACCTACACGCCCTTCAGAGATCGGACAGCATGTGTGGAGCGTCGTACACAGATGCTGAGCTGACTTGAAAAGAGTCATCTTAGACTTCGGAAAACAGATAACGGGTTTACCCAATAAGTAACGAAAAAAATCACATATCCTGCACCGCTATGACCATTTCACAGAACATTCATCAAGCGACTTAACGCATACAAACTAAAGTACACAAGCTTTGTAAGAGGCAGATATCATATTGCACGTGCTGGATGTATTTGGCATGCGTGTAATGTGTCTGAACAGACCTCAGACGGCTGGCGGCATCTGGTTCGGGATTAGTTTGCCAGAGTAAATGAGGCCAAAGAAAGCATGCACACAACTATCGTCACAAGTGGCTTGGGTTCTACCACTAGTGGTTCTGATCTCACGCACACACACTGTATATCCAGCGTAACCCTGAAGGAATATGACTGTTGTGGTCCCACCGGCCAGTTCACATAAGCATACTTACAACAACGTACCCAGCCATAATTTTATCTGGGCTTCACGTTGTGACCTCAGTTAATTCATAAAGGCATCCTTATCACTCTTGTTTACGATTCAGAATGATCAAACAATGAGTTTGCCGTATTTCGTTATCTACGAATGCCCCTGATAAACTACACGATGTCCTCTTGATCGACTGCCACACTTTCAAAAACGATAGTCTCAGATGCCTTCACGTTCTCATTTCCGTAGTTTTGTGGAGCATTCGGCTGAAATGATTCCCACAACATTCTATGGGATTAAGGTCAGTTGATATAGCAAGTCAACTCGAATTGTTAGGCGACTTGACCACCAATGCAGGGCTATTCACACGGATCGGTGTATTGAAAAGTTGATCAGTCTGGCTTGGAAAACAAATAAACGCAGTAAATTGTTGTAAACTGAATCATTATCGGAAAGATCAACTCGCTCTTGACAGTTGACCAGATAGTAGTCCACAAAAACGACTGAATCACCATGTATTGTGGGGATTCCAAAGTCATAAATGATCAGTTCGCCTTGAAATTCCCAAGCGGTCTCAAGCACATTCCAACTAATTACTTCAAACGGTGAACAATAACTTGTCTTCACCTTGTCTGGGCGGATGAAAGCGGTCCATTTTGAACTGCAAGCTTTCATCAGATACGGCCGCAATGACACTAAATTATTGTTATACTTCTTATATTGTTTCTAGAATAGTATCTATAACGAAGTATAACAAGAGGGAGATCACGAAGGGTAGGTGTGAATACCAGACCGATAAGGTCACAGACGGAGCAGAAACCAATTCACTACCTAGTTTTAAAATAAAACACCAGTCCAATAATAAACTCCCTGTTAGTGATAGCATATTTCAACGGCCATATGTAAGCCTGAAAAGCAATACATTCAAATGACGTGATCAAGGTTGAGACTGCGGTTAGATGCTGATACCGTGGTGGGTAATGATGTCCGTCCGTATAGAATACATACAAGTTTTAAGTTACTTACAAACAATCAGTAGTGGATGGTTAAGATAGCTCATTTCGTCTTTCTCACCACAAGTCACCAGATCGGATAGTACCATGCGAATTGGATGTGGATAGTGACTGCACTAAAACGGTCTTTTTACACAAATACAGACATTTTCAAGTCCGCAAGTGGTCTGGAACGCTACAGTACAGCACAGGTGAGTGGCTTACTTGATCAATTTGTCTGAACGCATCGGTTTGGTCAGTCCGCAGGTGTAGAGACAACAGACCTCCGCAAACCCAGTCATCCCGACCATTACACGACCTCCAAGCAAGATTGGATCTTCACGTGCGCACGCGTCATGTAAAATCACTCGGGAATCCGCCGTCAATCCCAGTGTGACTAGAACGGGGATGCGACGAATACCGAGGGGCACACGCGGACGGTGTCTTGCATCAAAGTCCACGATAACCTGAAAACAATCGCTGTAAAATTAACACACGAGTCAGCAGAAGAGGAGGTGCAACTCCATTACAAGAAGACTAGTTCAAAATATTCTCCTGTAAGAGCGCGAGTGAAAGTTCCGATTACACTGGAACATTCAGTTTGATGTGAAGGCCTGGCAACAGCATACATTCATCAGCTTGATGACAGTTCACTGAAATGTCAGTTTCCATTCAGATGATCAATAGGTCAGAATAGTGAACGGGAAAATTGTTTACCATTTTTACAAGTAAAACCATCGAGAATATGTTATCTGTAAACATTCCGGAGATCCGGATGAGCACAACCTACCTTATAGTAGGTGTGGACTGGTTACAGTTGAGTGGAATGGATCGGAAATAACCTTGCTCATATACACACATGTACCCACTGTCGGGTAGTGAGCTACCTAAATGAGAGAAAATAATAACAGCAATCTGCGCGGTACTAAGCAATCTCAATTTAGTGGGAAAACGGCAGCTTTTTATAGGGGGAACAACAGTATTTACGACTGCTATTAAGCGGCAGTTGTCCGCATATTTTGATCGGCCAGTTTGTTGCTGTGTTGTTCCCCAACCTTGCATCTAGCAACTCGGCTGTTTGAAACAGATACGCATTCAACAACAGGTAATCGCCGTCTATAATTGGGTGGCGCCAATTTGACCGTAATTTCGTCTGTAACAGCTTGTGCGTGAACACTGGTTGACTGAACCTTCTCCAGTCTCGAAACCGCTCCAGTTCAAACTCATTACACCCACAACCAGCTATGTGCTGTTTTTAATTACCCCCACCCCTCGTGGGTAGGTAGGTCAAGTTATTATGCCACATGCCATTTGCAGTAATGAAACATGTTGGTGTAGAGACCCCAATGCGCGAAACAATGACCAAATTGGAATTTCACGCTCACAACCACGATTCGCGAGTTTCAGCAACCCGCAACTACCAATGCTGAAGAAGAAAAAGATAGCACCAAAACGAGCCGTAGTTGGCTCCTAACTTGAAGATGAAAAACAAAGAACAGAAATTCTATTAAAAGATTTCAAGTGATCTTAACGTTCCCGACACTGTTCGGAAATAAGCCGATTTTCCAAGAAAGCGACATGTTCTAAGAACTGGACAACAGATCGACACCCGAAACCGTGACCAGAAGCGGAAGTGTGTTACCATTGAGCTATCAAGTGGTGAATGAGAGACCGGTTCCAACTGGAGAACGAGTGTTCAGCCAAATCTATTATTTACCTAGTTCTTAGTTCGACAAAAATCGTTTGAAAATGTGAGTATTAACGTGCTATATCATGGTTGTATTTCAGTAATCAATGGAGAACCGTTCATCTAGACCATTTATTCTCGAACGGTGTTCACAGGACTGTAGTGAGCAGGCATTTCATGTTGTAGCAGTGATTCGAGTGTTTATTTCGCCAGTTCAGTAAGATGTATGTAAATAGACCCACAACAGGTGACGATGAGCGTGAAGTTGCGAGCAAACAGTGAAGTCAAACCGATTTAAGAACGCCATCAGCTTTGAGATTCAGAAGGGCATAGCGCGGTCAGGAAGTCTGACAGTCAGACCTGTTAAGCTGAACAAAATATATCCTGATAAAAAGGGCATAGTAGTCCGAGTTACATTTATGGGATTTGGGTATCTATTTCTCCCCAAACATTACTGAGGAGATAAAAGTAACGACATGGTTGGACAACTGGGAAACGGAATACAACGCAATGTGTAACCGAAAACGATCAATCTGATTTGAAAATGAGCTTGAATTAGAATGTAAGGGCAAATTTGAAGAAAAAATTGGTCGTTTGAAAGAGCCGGAGGGGTGGGTGATTAACAACGGGACATAACATAGGTCAGGTATCTCATATTTCCAAAACCTGGCTAGTTCATCTACCAACAAGATGACTAGAACCCAGTAACCACACGGTTCGAGCGGCAAGGTTTTGATGAAGACATGCTAGAAGTTGCTCTACAGAAATCTAATCTGGTGGACCACCACCGACCGGAAACGGATGGTAAGAGACCTCTAGTTCCGAAAAGACCGTCAGTCAATAAGAAAATGCAGGGACAAGGTGATTCATTATTCCGGATTTCTCCTTCCACATATGATCTGCATTATTCGAAACGGACGTATAAAATATTCATCTGCTGATGAAATTATTGTGTAGTGGTATTTATGCATATGCCAAGTATTCATATTGCCATTTCTTACATGCAAACACAGGCCACATATCAAAACACTTCTACCGATTTCGTATACCATTTTTCTATTCGATAAAAATATCACAAACTGATAGATAAAGGTTACATGACCGTGATGCAGATAAGTTGATGTGATACTCATCAACTGAGAAGCAATGTTTAACTGACTATGAAAAGAGGAGGAAGTAACAGATCTACATAAGCTGTGATGAGTTTCAAGTATGCCTTAGTAACTACTGAAACCGTCATTTTTGGGAGAGGATAAAGACAAACATCAACTGTGTGAGAAGTTTAAAATGGTGGCTCGATCAGGCAACGCCGGTTGCAAAATTGTACCCCAGAACTTTACGGTCTACCTTGTAAAACATGTGTTGTATACAAGCTACTAGCGTACACGTGGTTCTCAGGGTCCGTGTAGCGCTTCCCGTATAACCACTTGGGAACAGAGGTTCAATTAAGGTTGTGAATATATTCATTGTTATAGCAAGGAGTCTGCGAGATCCGTCTCACAACGCCGATTAACAATGAGGGCTAAAACGTAGGTTTTCATTACCATCAAGTTGTTTTAAACGCTCTTTGTAAATGGTCTTAGCAACCATAATATACTGACCTTGCCATCATCCTGAACGAAAACGTCCGGTCGGCGAAAAGCAGCCAGTGCGGCGATGGCCGCCAGAGCACCACAATCACCCAGATTCCCATCGTAGGACAAAGCGCGTAGTTCCACACGTACGGCAAACACACGTTCCCATGCCACGATGCACAACGCATCCAAATCAATACAGTCACGTAACAATGTTTGAAGCACAGCTGAAAGACGTCGACTCTCGTCATCCCGATTGTTTTTCCTTTGAGAATCTGAATATATAAAAATAGGCGAATGAACAGAACACGTATGACAGCAAGCGTTTTGCATATTTGAAATCGTAAAAACACTTGATGTCTCGCAGAGAAATCAGGCAACCAATCAAACCGTTATGCTGACGATAGAACGGACTTAGTAGCTATGTTTGCCTCACCACTTTTATGTGATGAATCCTGAAAAAACTCATCTTCAGACCAATAAGTTCCAATTACCTCGGGAATAAAAAGACAATATGCACAGCGTATGTTAATGACCGTTGTGTGTTAGCGAATTCGAATAAAGCTCAAAAATTCTTGTCAAAACAACTTCGGACGTATATGTGAATGTTTGACTAACCTGACAGTAATAACTACACATGCGTCTCCAGGACGTTTAAAGGCAAAGAGCTATACTAAATTGGATGAGGGCTATCCAGGGAACTCGGGTGAATCATACGTACACTTAAGGCTTGGCTGATTTTCGTCTCCATCCAGAACATACGTCCGATTGTCTGCTGAATAAATATCTGAGAACCACGTGGTTTTCTCTTCAGTTTCTTCCAGTTAACGGACTACATTTAAAATAGATCCAACCGATGTAGCAACCAACGTTGCACAACTAAACTGGTGGACAGCAACGACCTAGAAAAGGGGAGAGCAGGTGAGTCCTTGTCGTTTTAGTTGTCCCGTTTGTCATAGCATATTACCACTTAAATGACGATCTAGTTACCATAAATCGAGAGAAGCTGTGTCGATGCGGTGTAACGGTGCGCTAAAACGCAACAAGTCTGAAAGCCTTGATGGAAGAAGTGAACTAATCTGAAACAACGACCATAAAAGAACATAGCACGCATACACATCGCTGTAAAACGGACGGGAACTGGTAAAGAAATTCCTCGTGAGCTCTTGCGTCTGTGTTGATAGGGGAACAAACTGCTTCTGATAGTTCGTAAATGAAAAGAAAATTCAATTAGAGGTGAATAAAAGGATAGGTGAAACAAACTATCAGTGTACAGTCGTGTCCACGTCGACCAGGAAACAACAACCTGTCAGACACGTATATTTGGCCATTTGTATGAATGGGTTAGGGAAGTACTCAGAATACTTGTGGAGCGGGCTGTCATTCATGTGAATACACGTCAACCGATTAGCCGTATCCACAGAGGTGGGCAGTGCTCTGATAAGAATATCTCAACTATAAGGAAGAGGTTCTACCTACATGTCAGTTTACTAATTCACATCCTCCAGGTGTTCATCCTTGACTAAAGGAAGACCTGCTAATGGACGATCTAATTTGTGGAAGCTTCTGTGGATGAGGATTAGGTCCTTTCCAAGATGTCTGCAATGCACAGAGAACGAACCTAGCCTCTCTGGATAGGGCATTTCTCTGAGACCCATGGTTCTCCCAATAACTCGTCGTCGAACACTTTCATGAGATACCGCACCTTTTTTACGATAACGACAACAAACACGTAGGTTCGCCTTTACATGTGGGCGAATGATGAAGCACTAGAAGATAAAGCGTTGTTTGTACTCTTGAACTGTGGCGGCAAAATTTGTAAACAGAATTAAAGTACGCATCTCCAGAGGTCCTGGATCACGTTCACGTACGAAGACGGTTAAGGTGGCACCACCAAGGTAATGATTAGCGCAATGCAGACGTGCACGACTTTACATCCGTTCACGTTGAAGTAACTGTTAATCAGTCATTGGAAAATACGGCTCAAATCATCCCGTAGAGTTTCCGACTTTTCAGAACACTCCACAGCTACTAACACAAAAGCCGAATCTGGAGATTTTACATGGTAGCAAAATGTAGCATACTAACTAACACATCGTCCGAATGTTGTTGTTTTCAAATGCAGACAAGAACATCTGAAATACCCGGAGACCGTACATGCAATGTGGCCAAAGATTTAAATATTGAGTTATGTCGATCTCTTAAATTACGGATGACGTTTGTCAACTTGATCTACATGTGCTGTCGGCGCGACCTTTTTCAGTGGAAGGAAAATCACATAGTTCAATTGTTGAGAGTAAGGCAAACCTAACCCTTAAGAACACGAATCTGGAGGCAGATTTAACTCGTCTGACGTATTTCATGAAGTATGGACTCCATGTCACCTTACACACCTTTCCTCGCTTTTCCGTGATGCAAGGTCACAAATATGCACCAACTAAACAGTATATTGCTAGTCTTGTCAGATCCGACGTTAGAGTGACAAGTCGTTGTCTTCGTTTCTGTCGTCTTATCTCATCGTATCTTAATCGTTGGACTGTGCACATTCGGTTGAGGCTTGGAATACTTCGTAGGTGCATTCATTCGAAGTGATGGTGATCACCAACATCACAACCATACCGGTAGTACACTATGAGGCTGGGAAGCTTGGTCGACCAGTAATAGTGATGCGCAGTGTCTGTCTCTGACCTAGCGGTATGTGGCAGGAAAAATCAGCATACCACTGTTATTATATCACACTGGTTTGATGACAAACCCACTGTCAATTCAAAGCCAAGAGGCGAAAAAACGGCTGATAAGGAAAGCGGAAAGGGAGAACGTGAAACAAGTTACCTGACAGCAAAAAGGAGGAAAAACTCGTCATTTTTACTCTGTACACTATTTTGTTATATTTCGTTGTTTTTCTATAATTTGAGAACACTTTTAAAAAGATGTAACTATGGTGATTGAAGGAATTCGCGACAAAGACTTAATAACTGTTCTGCTTGTGGTTACATTTTTCAACGCCTCTAGTCAGCAGCACAACATCCGCAGGCCTCGAGGCGAAAAGAGTGAACGGAGACAAAAATTGATGCCAACTTCCTCACATTTGCAAATCAAGCCATTCTAATGTTTCCAGCTAAATCCATGTGACGCAAATAGTGTGATAAAGCAGGTACTGGGTTGGCACCCACAAAGCGTGTCCGCATGAAGGGGGTTTGTTCCAACACACGTTGTCGAATCTTATCACGGTCCACGTGGTGTTGTTATCGGATGCGAGCAGTGCCGTACAAGCAATGACTGTTAAAAGCTGATGGCTCACGAACATAATCGATGCATAACCGCCAAGCTACGTGGCCAGTCACGTTACACGTCACGTTTATCAACGAAAGACAGATGTCACACCGACGCCAGAGGTTAATCATGTTAACGAACAGCAGCCGGGCTTTGACGACATACAGGGAGACCTCCTTTCTGACACCACCAACAACAACTCCAGAGGTAAGTGAAAATCTCGAGTAAACTCGGAATATCACAAACTTGGATCCAGTCTAACAGACGCTTCAGTCCCATTGCCTAATGCACAGGATAAACCAGAGTGTTGTCATGTACGTACTAGTGTAAAAAAAATTGAAATCCGTTAATTTAGAAAGTTCATATAGTTGAAGAAAAAAAGCGAAGACAACAGTAGACTTCATGTAATTTGATAGAGTGGCTAGAGTGGCTGCGCTGAAAGTGGGTACTGGGTTTTAACATTCATCAACAGCACCACAACATGTAACAACATTCCTGTCAGCACTCAAAACAACACTAATAACAACATTCGAACTACCAATGATCTACAGAAGAGGAAAAGGCAATGTCAACAGAAGAGTGGGTTGTGAATCCAGATGGTAAATCAAACGGGAGTCCGTAGTTGGTGACCTAGAATGATTAACTGTGCATGATAGCGGTTAAGTCGTGGGTTGGATAATGCCAGGAGGCCCAAATCGGTGTAACAGAACTCTATCCCGAGCTTTTAACCAAAGGTTTGACAGGCAAAACGATAGAAAGAAGCACGAAGTTCACGATCCACTGGGAGTAGGTACGTCGATCTGCACGCCCAAAAGATAGAATCTATCCATCAAGATGGCCATATGCACCCCAATGTTTGTCATGCCTAGATCCATCAGCCTATCTAACAAGGATCATTCTAATAGTGTGGTCGTCAAGTTCAACGCAAAGTCTTCCAGAAGTGCAAGCCATCATAACACGCCCAGCGTCTTGGTAACGGAACAACACAATAATCATGACGAGGCTCATCGGAATATCTGCGGAATAAATAGAAACCCTCAGCCGTTAAAACGAATTGTCCACTTCATAAATGACATCTGTTCGGACTCGTTTGCATTGCTTGCCCTCATGTATGCAGGGTTGAGGTGAAAGTAACGGCCTGGTGGTTAGCATATAACCTGATTTCTGGGCACTGAAGCACTAACACACTAGGCCGTTCCGTGAATCGTAACTGCAGTCCAACGTGGCCGATAAACGAAGTAGAGGTGCTCACGTTGTGAGACCACTAAAAATAACCAGTGATTAACCGATACTTATTCCCCCTCCGTGTATTCTGCTCTGTACTCAGTATGCTGCACACGTAAGCATGTAACACACTAAAGGTTGAAAGCAAGCTTCCACCTATTTAGAACTCGGTTTAGTGAAATCCGTTCTTACAACGTCAATGCACGGCGATCACCAGGCATACTGATGGACTTCTGGACACCAGAAACTAACATCAGAAGCATGCTTGAAAAAGCGTTCAACAACCATCAAAAAATTTCTTTCACGTAAGTGAACAACCAATGGCATATTAAAATTTGCTTTATCGTAATGAATAAACTTCACGACTTAGGGAATCGTCAAGATTCCGTAAACCACCACTCACTTTTTGAGACATTCACCAGACTTGTGTCAAAGTTGAGAAACATCATTCCCTGCGAAGGTCGAAAGGATTTCGGTTCCACAACCTCTACGGTGACATGAGCCACAACCGACGTGGCCCCAATGTTGACAGTGCAACAACCGCTGTCATCATCCGTGCTAATCCGAGGAAAACGAAATGTTACTTCACGATATTCGTTCAGCGAACGTCCATCCAATCGGTAACCCGACAACAACAGTTTCTCCAAAGTAACAGCTTCTGCATTCGACATCCCAATAAAAATTAGTGAAACTGGAAAGAGTTCTTTTGTGTTAGCATGACTTCCGTACATAAAAAAAAACATGTCCATCTCGCTGTGAACGGATGGAATACACTTTTGGACATTTCAGGTTATCGCCTGTGTGGATTGACGGAATTTCCTTGCATGTCCGCGATAAAGAGAGGTATGAGTGATTGTGGCTGCTTGCAGTAGTGGTCCAAGGAACCAGCCTAATCGACAGCAATCTAAAGGCTCATCATCATCATCACAGACAGCAATACATCAGTGATTCACACTAATGCTTAACTGCCACACAACCATGAAGAAACAGCAAACCCAATATATAGAAAGAGAGAACGAAAATGAAGGGGACGGGAAGGGACCTAACTACTGAAAATGACTACGTCCATATTCAAACATTCAGCATCAAGGTGCCTACACCTTGCAAACAACACAACCGAGCTGCAAGTGAGAGTAAGGC
>QNGE01004305.1:27927-39313 GCA_008508345.1 Paragonimus westermani
ATGGAACCCCGCCACCTATAACTAACAGCTATGTGGTCTATCTGAGACCAGGTCTGACTCAGAGAGGGAGGGCGCCAAGTATAGCAATGACGTGCACGATGCCTAAAACTAGTGCTGGCTAAAAACAGCCTATGTTCGGCGCACAGCTGCAACAGTCGCCCGCCATTGTCCGACCGATGTGATGCTATCCCAAACCTGCCACCTAAACGAGATTCGGCCTCACCAAGGCGGCCGACCTGGGCGTTCATATCTCCGGCCAGAACGACTATATCAGAACCACGTGTCGACCGGATGAGAGCGGCCAGATCCGAATAAAAGACGTCCTTGACGCTGATGTCACTACAGTCAATTGGAGCATGAGCAGACACAACGAGAAGATTTCTGACGGTTTTGCGTCTAGAACTGACCCTAACAGAACCTGCCAAGCGGACGGCACAAAGTCTACTATTGAAAAGAATCCAATCTATCAATGCGGCTGCGGCCGTCGTTCTCAGGACTATACCTACTCCCGCTTGACGGGTAACCGCGGCCGAAGAGTCACCTAAAGTGTATAACCAGTATCGGGTAGAAAGTGCAGTTGTTAATTCCATACGTTAATCTAGAAGCTACTGACCAGTATGTCATTTTTAGGCTGAGGTTGGCGCTCACTGACTCATGCGAGTGGTATATGCTGCTTTAAAGTGCGAGCGTTCCTACCGCCAGGTAGCTTAGCTCAGCCCGACTGATCACATTATTACAAATCGGAATAACGATGAGTGATATTATGGGAATCACGGTGCATGAATTAGGGGTGATCCGAAGGAAGTATGCACGACTGAGGTAGAGAAATTAAAACTATACTACATGTTGAATAAAATGGGAGGTACTAACCACATAATTGACTACACAGTTGTGGTCTATGAAGTTAACATGAGGTAGCGGCCAATTTCTGATAGTGAGAGCAGCAAACATTCGATTATTTAAGGCTGACTACGACGCTGGTAGATGTAGCTAACACGTTCGCTGCAAATGCGTGAAGGCTAATGTTCCACTCGCGGTTTGGAAAACGGCATGTACTACTGAAGGATTTCTATCAAAATGCAACCTGAGTCCAACGACAGGTGAGTAATTCGACTAACAGTGGGCGACAAGATGTGTTCCGGCGTCCTCACCACGGCAAATGGTGCCCTAGCGTATGAGCTGGTTATTCAAGAAGTTACTGTGGGCTACGGTCTGTTCTGTAAGTACGAGTGGAAAGTGTAGTGCATAGACATCAAATGGACCTTGTAATTGTCTAAAAGTGCTCTGCACTTATTAACGAGAGAGTGTAGAAGCATTTTCGGGAGCAGTGTGAACAATAATCGCATAGGAATTAGTAGTTTTAACGATAATACGGGAACAAGTTAGAGCAATTCTAGCAGGCTATCATACATAATACACAAAAGTTCATGGTGAACGAACTGCGGCAGTGGTGGTCCATCAAGATCTTACAATAAAACAGCGGACAAACTAAAATGCACGAGTGAATACAACCTACGCTATGGGCCATGAAAAATAGCATAGGCAAATATGTAGAACCCGATAGTGTCGTGTTTTGGTAAAGGGGATTAGGTGAAAAATTAGGTTCCACTAATCAAGACAACCTAAACAGATCATATATCGTATGCTGGCAGTCGTGGAAGTCAACATTCTTTCACACTTTGTGCTCAAAAATGATTCTTAGCATAGGGTTGATTCTAGGAGTGAACGAATCACGCAACAGTGCGCGTTATTCCGAAATTCGGGCACATTCTGTATGATTGGTACGTGGCAAAGCCACTTAAACCTGACTTTTTTGACAACTATGACAAATCCTAGGAATTGGCAATAACGCTCATAACTGGTTATCTATGTAAAGGTGCAGTATCTAGTCATGAAACACCTAAAATAAGGCAGTTTGCCATGCTTTCTTCTCGCCCCACTGGTTCACTGTTCCTATCCTTGATTACCATCGGCTTCCTATTTTTGTCTGAGGGGACCATTTCAGACACGGTCAAAAGCCTGGGTGAAATCAAGGAAGAGATCAACTGAGACGAGGTCACTGTTTTTCGCTTTCCTCAGACTGCACATGAAGATACGCACATTTATTATGCATGACCGGTTAGGAGGAAAGTCATGCTGGGTGGAGAACACTATTCGATAAGAAGTGCCCTGGGATGGCGCGCCCTAATAAGTACTCTACTATCTTGCACGAAATGCCGGTGAGGCTAATTGGCCGATAACTAGCCGGGGAATGCCGATCATCCGTTTCGAAGATGGGTGTGACCGTGGCTTCCCTTCATGCATTGGAAAGGATGCCAACCCAGAATGTCTTTTGAAACAACTTATAAAGGGGTTCTGCTAGATCAAAACCTGCTTCTTTGATGATTCCGGGGTTGGGACTCATCGAACAATATAAGTTAACCTTATATGATAGGTCTTCATCATCCAGTACAGAAAACTCAGCGGTATGGAGTGATTGCTAAAAGCTCTGCAGTGATAACGAATGGTGCCCATTCGGTGGTGCAATGTTGTAGATCGTCTAATAGTACTCCCAAATAACCCGAACACAGCCAGAATATCAGAAGTCTCCCCATCAGGCAATCGCAGAGCTGAAGAGAGTCTTCCTCAGTCGACATGTTTGAATAAGAAGTTTTTTTTGCTCTTGGAAGAATCTTTTCTCGTATGAGTTAGGTTTTCGCGAATTTCCTCTCCGCTCTTATTTCGAACAGTGTAGAAAGTGCTTGTGGAGGCGAACAAAAGCGGGAAACATTTCAGAGTGGAAAACCTCACAAATTCTCCGTAGCAGATTCAAGGTTATTTGTACCCTTTCATAACTATGGCAGCACAGTTTGTAGACAAACCCAAACTGTCTGTCACCATAGTTCTTAGACCTCTTCCTCATGCCGACACAAGCAGCCTTGTGACACCAAATAGTCAGCACAATTCTGATGACGAACGTGCATAAATTTACACATGTTGACAGTCAACAGCACGTTATTTTCTACGGACCACTGGTTTAGACAGTTCAAATCGTCTTGTAAGTTCACCAAATCTTCTGGACACTCTATAACTCACCAGAGTTGCCCTCGGCGTAAGGCGGTATCGATAGTTTGATTACACGGGGTAGCTGAAGGACGAAGAGTATGAATAACAGGGGTCCTAAGACTGCGCCTTGCGAAACGTTGTTATTAGCAAGTACTGACCAGACCCGACGTTACACACTTTCGGTGATCGGATAAGAACCAGTACTTCCGAGGTGGTATGGCGATCACTATTGTTAACAGCATTACTGTGTCTGGTATGAGACAGACACTCGTTTTGCAGTGCGATTTTTTGTGGTTGCTTAAGTAAAACATCTGAGCGCGGAGTTAATACTTAGCGGTATTGCACGTGGATTGCCTCAGAATGTTAATCACATCTTGTTTCATGATAGTCAGGAGAGCGAAACTGCATGGTAGCACGAAGGGTGACTTACAAGTAGTCCGTATACTACTGTGTGCAGCCGAATTAACAAGGAAACTATACCAATGAAACTGGCACTGTGATTACATGACGAAACTGTGGAACACCCCAACAACAGTGGACTTCAAGTTGGAAACCCATGTTAATCGAGGCAGAAGATTGTCTATCAAATATTCATCAACATCTTCACAGACAAACTCGATGTACGGAAATGTTCAGGTCCACTACTGTTGTTCGGAAATCTTAGGCATACACCAGTGAGACTGATAAGGTATGTAAATAGAGTCTAGTTGCTTTGACTTAGCCCGCTGACTTCTTAGTTGACTTTACGTTGCGTCCACTTTCTCCACTTCAGGAACGGAATGATCCTGCGATGTCGGTGGACACGGAAACGGGGATCGGGAGAACTTGATTTTATGTGGTGCTGTGGAGAGTATATAAAGCGACAACATGCATTTATCGCCAGAAAGTAAATCAATCTGTGATCGTCTTTAGAAGACTATTGTCCGTTACACAGTTCCGAGATGCATCGTATTTTTCGTCACGTATCGTGTGTACTGTTGGGTAACTGCCACTTGAGCACCATGACGGAAGCTCACCGGAAAGGCGAACAACAGTACACAATGCGACACACGTCTTGTTCGCCAACAGTCACGATACTGATTAACGCGTCATTGACCTTGAGGACCAGACATAGCCCGTAGTGTGATACTGTACAACTTACCACCGGCTTCATTTATATCCGATACAATTATATACAACAACCATGCGTCTCGCCTTATTTCACACTCCTATCACGAACAGCCATCATGGTCAGCTCGGTTGAAGTTGCGAGTCCGTTGCTTCCGGTCGCGTTTCTGTATCCAATACCAAAGAAAATTGAAGGCCAGGACTAGATGATCACTATGTCCAAGAGAAGATAAAGTCTTTGCCCGATCTATGCGATAACCTTCGTTAGCGATTATGAGGTCCAACAAAGAATCTATTCGTTCTGGACGGTGTCTTGTGGGTGTGTGCACGCGCAGAGTTCAAGCTCTCTGACGTACTATCCGGAACAGTTCTGTATCGAACCCCTTACCGGAAACCCGTCCCGCACCAGTCTAAGCCTTCCTCAGGGCCCTGGAACCACCAATGACAAGTAAATGGGAGAGATGCTGAAGTGAGGTAAAAGCATCCAGGTGAGGGTATGCAAAACCACCTACCGGTAATATTTACGAGAACCTAAACGATACGTCACGTGTTACGTTAATCGACTATGCCTACAAAAGGGGTTTTAGTAGAACATCCGTCGCACGGCCGACAGCTTTGAAGACAGCCTGTGTGCTAACTATAGGAGACGCGCTAAATTACACTTCAGGGTTATCGTGAAGGTCAGGCTCACTGTTTTTTCCTTGGAGGTTTTTCAGTCGGTTTGATGGGCCCCTGAGATGAGAGAAGGAATTCGAAATATCATCTATGAACGAAAGTTATATCTGAGTATCGCTCTGTATGCATTTGTTCGTTTGTGTGCTGAGGTCAAGTCTCCGCAGAGTCACCTTAGGTGAAACTCGGCGTTTCAGCAATTCAGCGGTTGATACACGGGTTCGAGGCAGAGGCTCAAGGTTCCCGGATTCAGTTGAGCTTTTTTACTTAGCGTCAGCGGGTGTCTGTGGACCTGGAAGGTAATCACTGAAAACAGGGCGTAGCACCGCTCTTGGGGATCATAGTGAATACCATGACCAAATTGAGATTACTTGCATAATGAATTTTTAGGCAAATGCGAATCAATCAAGGCTTAAAACGGTCCCTAAAAGCGCTTCTGACAATCTCAGAAGGAAGGCTGTTCCATTAGTTGATAAACCTGTAGGGAAGGGCCTGCCACCCAAGGAAGGTCCAAGGACGAATCGTGAATAGCTTTCTATCATGACCTCGCCGATCGCGATCATTCACTGGAGTGAAAATTGTTCAGCGATTTCAGTGATTCTTACACGGGTTCGGGGCTGGGAGCCTGATCTACCCGGATCCAGTCAGCTTCTTCTTTTCGATGTCCGACGGTTTTTGTTGACCTGAGAGGCAGTCATTGAAACGGGGTGCAGCGCTGCTCTTGGGGGTTACAGAAAGTATCAAGAACAGAGTGAAATAATAATCTAGCAGAACGGGATAATTTACTAATCTAACGGTTTATTAAGTAGGTGAGAATCCAATAACACTTTGAGACGTCCCTTGGAAGAGCGGTTAACAATCTCTGGTGGTAGATCGTTCCAGTAGTTAATAACCCTATAAGAGAAAAACCGTTGTCTTAGGAAGCTTATAGAGCTTATAGAGCTTCTTGTCGTGACCTCTTCGACTGTTTTCGTTTACTAGGGTACCTTGCGCACTAAAATGTACGACACCGCCGTGTACGCTCCCGCTGTTTCGCTCTGTTAACGCTTCGTCATGTTATTCGCTAACTCCAACGTCGAATTCGCGTATGATAAATACACTCCCTGTTCACTCGTTGCGATATATGTAACCGACAGGCTTCGAGTTATCCGATTCCACATCTCCGTGTAAACGCTTTGAACAACATACTTCGGATCACGTGGTTAAAGCCGACTCTTTCCCCACCTCTGAATACCTAGCTGTGGGCGAGTTATTCAGGAAATACTGCTTGGCAGTCTACAACGTCACACCACCAAACTGGAATCCTACCCTACCGCTGCAAGACATCCAGCATCCACTTGTTACCGCTAAGTTTTTTGTGCTATAAGTTGAAAACTTTCCAGTCAAGGTTAATTCATACAGCGCAATGAGTCCTGACAAGATCATTTCCAGAGTACACAAGCAGCTGCTAGTCTGACAAAAACATTCTTTAAGCTGCCTAAGCAGACACTCCAGACTGGCGTTCTTCCTAGTGCACGGAGAGAGGCGGCAGCCACACCATTATTTAAAGAGCGCGTTCGGCACCCTTGGGCTAGCTATCGGCCGATCACCCTCACCAGCATTTCGTGCAAGATAATGGAGCGCTTATTTAAGCGTGTCACATTCAATTACTTCTTATCAAATCGTCCTTTTTTCTGCGTAGCATGGCTTCCTTCCTTACTAGTCATGCATAACAAATGTGCTTATTTTTATGGATAGTCTTACAGAGGCCAGAGACAACGGACTCATCTCAGATGCCATCTTCTTCGATTTCTTTAAGGTTTTTGTCTGTCCCACACAGCCCCTTGAAACACAAACTAGAAGCCTATGGTACTCAAGAAGAGTTCCTTCGCTAGATTGCCTATTTTCTTGATAAAAGAATTTCCACGATTAAAACCGGGTCAGACCCTCCGTCTCTCTATTTCATCTCTGTGGAAGTCCCTCAAGGGTCAGTGCTAGGTCCTCTGTTACGCTTTATTCAAATCAACGACCTCCCAGATAATATTTCCAGCAATACCCACGCTATACGCCGACAACCTAAAAGTCTGGAATGTCACTGATCCCAGTGCACCGCAGGTTGATCTTGACGCTATTAAGCCCTGATCAGACGGTTGAAGTCTCCTACTAAATAACAATCAGTGTGCTCGCATGTCACTTGGTGGAGGTTCTGGGGATGCCTTCGAGATTCACTTTGAGTTCAGCACAGTAGATGTCATGGAAATCGTTCTGGAGAAAAGTGTGGGCACCTGGATGTCGTCTAACTTATCCTTTGCGTATCACCATGAGATGGCAGAAAAAAGGATTTACCGCTCTTGGGATGACTGGGCGCACTTTCCCTCGCATAAACAAGGAAGCGTTTTGAACGCTTTCTGAGGTTTGCACAAGACCGATACTCGAGCATGTTAATCAGGTCATGCGTACTGTACTGAAGGGAGACATTGGATGTTGAGCGTGTCCATCGAGCGGCTGCCAAACTAGTCACGGGCCTAGGAAATTTGGCATACATGTCGCGAATTAAAATTCTTGATCCATATCTGCTTGAATTTCGACAAATCCGCGGCAATCTAATGTTCACACGCTTCTTAGTTGAAGTGAATCTCGAGTGAATCTCGCGGGTAAGAAAGGTCTACACGCGGGTAGCACGAAATTTGGTTTAAATTTCTTCGCTCTCATTGTCCATTCATATTTTTGCCATCTTGGCGCCCAGTGAATCAAAAAATTATATACGATCATTGCTATTCTTTGTCGAATAGCATAACTCATCGCGTATTGTATTATTCGTGTTCGATATTATCCGTATTATTCTCCAGCCTTTAGTTCCTTTTGGTGCCCGGTGCAAAAAATATNGTGAGCCTCGTTCGTAATGGTCAGATCGAGCAAGGTGGGTGTCTGTCCAGGACGGCGTCTTGTAGGTAGATCGACACGCTGTGTCCAGGCTTTCTCATGGATCAACATTGCCAAGTGTTTCGAGAACCCGCAGTCACAGTCCTCATGAGAAGCCACCATAGTGTTGAGTTTGGGTGCGCTGTATTCACCAATATTAAGAAGATGGGAGAAACGCTGGGTAGACGTGAGTCTGTCTAAGGTAGCAAGGATAGCCTCGTCGTCGGATGCAGTGCATGACGGCGAACGGCGTATAACACCGGTAGGAAACGTGTCACGTTTGTGAAGTCGGAGTTTGGTCCAGAGCATGTCGCATTTCTCTGGGAAGGTAAATTCCCCAACGACAGTTGGCACTGATGGCTTCTGGCTTAAGAAAACGGCGCAGCCTCCCATGCGTCCACGGGAGGAGTCCGTCCGGTGCAAACAGTAACCAGGGACATGCAGCTCATTATCACTGATATCCGCGGAAATTCAAGTCTCCGTTAAAGTAAGAATGTGAGGGCCAGTGTCGTGAACCAGCTGTCGGATTTCTGGTAGCTTGTTCAGAAGGCTCAGACAGGTGGTGTACACGCACTTTAGGACTACTTCTCTGTTTGGATGGGTGAAAAAAAGACAGGAGTGCACGAGGGAGAGCTTGGGGAAGTAGCCTCAGTGGTGAGGGGGAGTGCGTAACTGGCGGCGTAGTTTTGTGAGCTCTCATGGGGGTGGTAGCAGTTTCATCACATCCTGGGCATATGTGAACGTCCTTGTGGGACGCTTCGTCCACTTCTGTTGGCCCAAGGTCGACGACCTTCGGACCGCTTTTGCTTTCAGAGCTTCCGGAGGGTGATTTGCGGTTTTGCACCCTCGTAAATTTGGATGGAGTTGTAGATGAGGAGAGAATATAGGATGAAATGGTCTCGATGTAGCCGAGGGGAGAGCCGCCGGAATGAGAAGTTTTTGGGCCGTTTTGGAAGCAGGGGGATCTCAGCAGACTCACTGGGCTATAAAGCTTAGTGATAAAATATTTTTTAACGGACGTTTTTTGGGTGAGATGATTGGGAGTCTAGAAAGGTGATGGTCCTTAACACCTTCGGGATCTGCTCTCTCAGCCCCTTGCATATCCACAGGCGCTTGGCTCTCCAGTGAGATAGGGGTAGTGACCTCTGATGTGGGTGCTTGGGGTGGTCCATCCGGGGAGACCGGTCCCCTGTTGACAGCATGGAGGAGGACTTTAACGCTAGCCCGGAGTTTGGGGTCGGCCTTGATGCACAACCTTGTTCTAGCAAGCTGAGAGCGCTTCTGCCGCTTCTGCATTGAGTGATCTGGCAAGACTCCCTTAAGGTTAAAGTGCTTCTTCTTTAGTTCAGCCGCTTTTTCCAGTACTTCCTCCGTGCTAATCTTTGCGGGTAACGTCACAAGGTGTTCCAATGACTTCTTGGTAGCTTTAGTACGAAGTCTGCTAGCGGAAACAATTTTTGTAGACTCTGGAGGGAAACAGGCGTCCAGCACCGCTCTGGCTTGTTCCCCTGGAGAGAGTGTTCGGACATCGTTTCCAAAAACAGGCCTATTCTCCCGGAGTGCTCTATCCCTCAGGCTCGTCGCGACTTCCTCAATTTGAGCAGTGGACAAAGCCACTGCCTTGCGAGTAGCCGCAGCGCCTGGAAGGGCAAGTGCAATGTACTCATTCAACGAACTCATTTCTGACTTCATGTCAGATAAAGCTCTCTAAGTGTCACTCAGGGCTTTTTCTACCGTGGTTATATGTGCGCTTACACCTTTAGACGCTTTGTAGCCACACTTGCACGCATCTGGCTTCTGTTCGCTCGGGGTGGCTAGTAGAGGATCCAACGTGGCCCTCAGTGGGGTGCAGCTATCTCGGAAGAGACAGCTCATACAGATAAATGAGCTTTTTTGATAATTGAACAAGGCGTACTGGTCCTTCCTGAGGCCAGCACACTTAAAGTGTAACCAGTGTAAATAAATAAATAATATATATTTCCCAACGCATGTGTGAGAAGCACGCTTGGTTACGCGTGATCACTGTGGATATTTGCAAACCATACTTAAACGAATAATTTAACAGTAGCACAAACGTGAAGTTTCTTGCAAGAATTACGTGGTCAAAGAGGAAACGACTGTAGATTATGGAACTTTCACGCACGCAACAGAGAAATAGATAGTTCGCTCATTTCACCGATTCAGTCTCAAAAAAATTGATGTTACACTAATTCACTGTTTACAAGGTTGTGGGATGAGCGATTTTTCAAATATTTCAAGGTCACTCCGGGAGGGTGTCCAACCGCACCTTTGGAATTTTTTGCTGTTAAGGAATAAAATTAGCGTCCGGAAATTGTCAAGATAGATCGACTTTAGCGAGGCATGGCGGAAAATCCCAAAATCAAGCGAAGGAATGGGCAGATTTCAACGCAGGATTTCGCCGATTGCTCGAAAACGTCACAAAGTTGAACATCTCGTTAACCGTTCAGCTCGGACAAAGTTCCGTGCGTCCATCCGTCGCAGAAACATTTCCTCGCTCAATGGATAGAAAATGGGAATCCGGAGGGAGAACGTAATTCCACACGTTAGATGAGAAACGGTGGGGTTATAACATTTACTGTGACAGGCAATATGTATGGAGAATTTTTGACAAAGAACTCGTTCGATATTATTATTTTTGCTTTGATTACTGGAATATAAACGGGTAATTGAGTCGACAGTTTGGAGGGCCGCATGAAATGTGCGTGACAACTAAAGCTCACATGTCATCGTACTGTTGGACTTATTATTAAGTAACGAGTCAAATTTCATAGCAATTTGAGCATTGCATATACATGAGTGAACACGTCATTAAAATAATGTTGGGTGTCAAAGGCCATGTGCTGAATGATCTTGTGAGTAAACCATATATTAAACAGTTTCAAGTGGGTTGTGCTCGAAGGGCGTTGGACAGCAGAGTGGTTATCTACGTATTACGCATCTGACGGCTAGATGTTTTTCGGACCAGACTCAACAAGGTCATCAGGTGATACAGAGAGCTTGAAGATGGACATCGAGTTTGTCGACGTAAGATAGCTGTCCAAACCCTTTATAAAACGCTGAATGTTGTTGCTGGCCCTAACTTCATTTGGAAGTTTATTCCAAATGTAGAAATACTTTGCAAGGAAGAAGTTTGCACCTATATTCATCCGGTATATCAGTGTTGGCAAGTTGGAACTCTAATTTCTTGGATTATATGGAGGAGTGTGTTGTAAGTGGAGGTAATCGCTGTGGTGATCGCATCCGAATGTATGAGTTTATACAACAGCGTCAATTTTAGCCTACACAGCCGAAGTGGATCAATACCAAGTTTTCCACAATGTTGTCTATAGGTGAGCAAAGAGACATATCCTGATAAGCTTTTGGTAAACGATCGTTGCAGGTTTTCTAACACAAGCCTATCAGACTTGCGTAGATGACAGTAAATGGAAGTGCAATACTCGAGTTGAGGCCGAGCACATATTTTGTAGAGCGTCAGCTTCGCAGTTGGTAGATTGAACGTCTTCTTGATACAGCCTATTGTTCTTTTAGTTTTTGCTACCTGGAAGCATACTTGTTCAGAGAAATTGAAGGAGTTTGAGTACCGTATTCCAAGATCTCTGACCGAAGTGGCTGTGTCAATATTACAACCATCTAGTGAGAT
>QNGE01004305.1:41511-64173 GCA_008508345.1 Paragonimus westermani
CGTCCTGTTGCGGCAGACTGTTAACAGTCGCCCAATCAATTGTAGTAGGGCGGTTTAACAGGCTGCCGAAGTGTTTGCGCCATATTCCCATGATGTCTTCCGGCTGGCTGCAAGAACAACCGGTGTCCACGTCTACCAGTGCTTTAGTAGACTGGATAGACGGACCGAAGATCGCCTTAAGCGAATCGTAAAACTCCTTGTGTTGCCGACGATCTGCGAAGCCCTGCATGCGCTCGCCCTGTTTCCTCCACCAGTTGTCCTTAATTCCGCGAACACGCTCAGCCAGTTGACGGTAGAAAATAATACGGATCCTATCGAACACAAATAAGATAATACGCAGTGATTTATGCTATTCGACAACGAAAAGCAATGATCGTATATATATATTTTTTGCACCGGGCACCAAAAGGAACTAAAGGCTGGAGAATAATACGGATAATATCGAACACGAATAATACAATACGCGATGAGTTATGCTATTCGACAAAGAATAGCAATGATCGTATATAATTTTTTGATTCACTGGGCGCCAAGATGGCAAAAATATGAATGGACAATGAGAGCGAAGAAATTTAAACCAAATTTCGTGCTACCCGCGTGTAGACCTTTCTTACCCGCGAGATTCACTCGAGATTCACTTCAACTAAGAAGCGTGTGAACATTAGATTGCCGCGGATTTGTCGAAATTCAAGCAGATATGGATCAAGAATTTTAATTCGCGACATGTATGCCAAATTTCCTAGGCCCGTGACTAGTTTGGCAGCCGCTCGATGGACACGCTCAACATCCAATGTCTCCCTTCAGTACAGTACGCATGACCTGATTAACATGCTCGAGTATCGGTCTTGTGCAAACCTCAGAAAGCGTTCAAAACGCTTCCTTGTTTATGCGAGGGAAAGTGCGCCCAGTCATCCCAAGAGCGGTAAATCCTTTTTTCTGCCATCTCATGGTGATACGCAAAGGATAAGTTAGACGACATCCAGGTGCCCACACTTTTCTCCAGAACGATTTCCATGACATCTACTGTGCTGAACTCAAAGTGAATCTCGAAGGCATCCCCAGAACCTCCACCAAGTGACATGCGAGCACACTGATTGTTATTTAGTAGGAGACTTCAACCGTCTGATCAGGGCTTAATAGCGTCAAGATCAACCTGCGGTGCACTGGGATCAGTGACATTCCAGACTTTTAGGTTGTCGGCGTATAGCGTGGGTATTGCTGGAAATATTATCTGGGAGGTCGTTGATTTGAATAAAGCGTAACAGAGGACCTAGCACTGACCCTTGAGGGACTTCCACAGAGATGAAATAGAGAGACGGAGGGTCTGACCCGGTTTTAATCGTGGAAATTCTTTTATCAAGAAAATAGGCAATCTAGCGAAGGAACTCTTCTTGAGTACCATAGGCTTCTAGTTTGTGTTTCAAGGGGCTGTGTGGGACAGACAAAAACCTTAAAGAAATCGAAGAAGATGGCATCTGAGATGAGTCCGTTGTCTCTGGCCTCTGTAAGACTATCCATAAAAATAAGCACATTTGTTATGCATGACTAGTAAGGAAGGAAGCCATGCTACGCAGAAAAAAGGACGATTTGATAAGAAGTAATTGAATGTGACACGCTTAAATAAGCGCTCCATTATCTTGCACGAAATGCTGGTGAGGGTGATCGGCCGATAGCTAGCCCAAGGGTGCCGAACGCGCTCTTTAAATAATGGTGTGGCTGCCGCCTCTCTCCGTGCACTAGGAAGAACGCCAGTCTGGAGTGTCTGCTTAGGCAGCTTAAAGAATGTTTTTGTCAGACTAGCAGCTGCTTGTGTACTCTGGAAATGATCTTGTCAGGACTCATTGCGCTGTATGAATTAACCTTGACTGGAAAGTTTTCAACTTATAGCACAAAAAACTTAGCGGTAACAAGTGGATGCTGGATGTCTTGCAGCGGTAGGGTAGGATTCCAGTTTGGTGGTGTGACGTTGTAGACTGCCAAGCAGTATTTCCTGAATAACTCGCCCACAGCTAGGTATTCAGAGGTGGGGAAAGAGTCGGCTTTAACCACGTGATCCGAAGTATGTTGTTCAAAGCGTTTACACGGAGATGTGGAATCGGATAACTCGAAGCCTGTCGGTTACATATATCGCAACGAGTGAACAGGGAGTGTATTTATCATACGCGAATTCGACGTTGGAGTTAGCGAATAACATGACGAAGCGTTAACAGAGCGAAACAGCGGGAGCGTACACGGCGGTGTCGTACATTTTAGTGCGCAAGGTACCCTAGTAAACGAAAACAGTCGAAGAGGTCACGACAAGAAGCTCTATAAGCTCTATAAGCTTCCTAAGACAACGGTTTTTCTCTTATAGGGTTATTAACTACTGGAACGATCTACCACCAGAGATTGTTAACCGCTCTTCCAAGGGACGTCTCAAAGTGTTATTGGATTCTCACCTACTTAATAAACCGTTAGATTAGTAAATTATCCCGTTCTGCTAGATTATTATTTCACTCTGTTCTTGATACTTTCTGTAACCCCCAAGAGCAGCGCTGCACCCCGTTTCAATGACTGCCTCTCAGGTCAACAAAAACCGTCGGACATCGAAAAGAAGAAGCTGACTGGATCCGGGTAGATCAGGCTCCCAGCCCCGAACCCGTGTAAGAATCACTGAAATCGCTGAACAATTTTCACTCCAGTGAATGATCGCGATCGGCGAGGTCATGATAGAAAGCTATTCACGATTCGTCCTTGGACCTTCCTTGGGTGGCAGGCCCTTCCCTACAGGTTTATCAACTAATGGAACAGCCTTCCTTCTGAGATTGTCAGAAGCGCTTTTAGGGACCGTTTTAAGCCTTGATTGATTCGCATTTGCCTAAAAATTCATTATGCAAGTAATCTCAATTTGGTCATGGTATTCACTATGATCCCCAAGAGCGGTGCTACGCCCTGTTTTCAGTGATTACCTTCCAGGTCCACAGACACCCGCTGACGCTAAGTAAAAAAGCTCAACTGAATCCGGGAACCTTGAGCCTCTGCCTCGAACCCGTGTATCAACCGCTGAATTGCTGAAACGCCGAGTTTCACCTAAGGTGACTCTGCGGAGACTTGACCTCAGCACACAAACGAACAAATGCATACAGAGCGATACTCAGATATAACTTTCGTTCATAGATGATATTTCGAATTCCTTCTCTCATCTCAGGGGCCCATCAAACCGACTGAAAAACCTCCAAGGAAAAAACAGTGAGCCTGACCTTCACGATAACCCTGAAGTGTAATTTAGCGCGTCTCCTATAGTTAGCACACAGGCTGTCTTCAAAGCTGTCGGCCGTGCGACGGATGTTCTACTAAAACCCCTTTTGTAGGCATAGTCGATTAACGTAACACGTGACGTATCGTTTAGGTTCTCGTAAATATTACCGGTAGGTGGTTTTGCATACCCTCACCTGGATGCTTTTACCTCACTTCAGCATCTCTCCCATTTACTTGTCATTGGTGGTTCCAGGGCCCTGAGGAAGGCTTAGACTGGTGCGGGACGGGTTTCCGGTAAGGGGTTCGATACAGAACTGTTCCGGATAGTACGTCAGAGAGCTTGAACTCTGCGCGTGCACACACCCACAAGACACCGTCCAGAACGAATAGATTCTTTGTTGGACCTCATAATCGCTAACGAAGGTTATCGCATAGATCGGGCAAAGACTTTATCTTCTCTTGGACATAGTGATCATCTAGTCCTGGCCTTCAATTTTCTTTGGTATTGGATACAGAAACGCGACCGGAAGCAACGGACTCGCAACTTCAACCGAGCCGACCATGGTGGTCTGATGAGGCTTCTCAGAACGTTTTCCGAAGAATGAAGTCGAGTGAAGTCGAACTCACGACTGGTCTTACGTGGTATTCGCGAAGCAGACAGGTGGTACTTACCCCGTCTATTCGTCGTCGCTGTCCACCGAGTATTCACCGGTTTTCCGAGTTTGATGCTCGACTGTACATATATAGTTTCTCTCTGAAGTCCCTACATCGTTCATCGTTTATCAGTTTTCTTTTTCATTCAGGAATCTGTTGTTACCATGGTTGAGCACATTCTAACTTGTTCGATCTGCCTCAAACGGATGAGAACTTTCTTGCTAAATGCGTGCCATATTGTTGCAGACGTTTTCCTCCGGCCTCGTCATCGCGCTCGGCCTTTCTTAAGTTTATTTCTCTGTCATCTGAGACCGCCGAAATTTTCAAGGATAATTTTGCCTCCGTTTATGCTGCAGCAACATAATCATGTGTATCCAGCCCACTGCTGTAAACATCCCAGCTATCCATTCCATCTGAAAGTTTTGCCTCAGTGTGTAAGAGATTTATTTTTAAGGTCCGATCAACTTACTTTGATGGACTCTGATCAGATTTACTCAAACATATCTAAGGGAACCCTCTGTTTACTTCAATAATCATCTGGTGATTCCATTTCCCCCGAATCTTATCCGGGCTACCACCCTTGATGTTTTGGAGTTAAGCTCACGTCTTTTTGTCATTAGTTATCAGTTCCGGACTCATCTGCCAGCTATTGACGGATTAGTCTGACAAGTGTGCTGTTCATGATACTTGAACATCTCATGAGGCTTATGGTGCCGAAACATCTCGGCAGTATTCCGGTTTATTTGGATGAGGACGGGTTCCATTCAGCTCGGTCAGGTCTGACCAACGTGCTTTTCGTTCTGGACGGTCTAACCAAGGCCAGTGGTCAAGACCCTATTCTTGATGTCACTGTCTTTGACTCCAACGAGGCAATTGACTGGGTGCCTAAAAGTCCAACCTTGCGTGAACTAGAGACATGCGGCGTTCAGGATAAGATTCTTTGTTGTACCGTCCTGTTTCTTAGTAGTCTAGCTTTCGGGGTAGAATCAGACTCCGCCCCTTCTTCTTCACTCAACCCTGTCCAATGGCTATATCCTTGGGCTGCCGCATTTTCTAATTTGTCTCAACTGCCTCCAGAATTAATCCCTAGTGACTTCTTACTGTTAACAGATGAGCCCAAAATTTGAAAATATGTTTATCCCGGCATTCTTCAATTTGACCCCGATGTTGTCAAGCTATGGTCGCGGAATTCATGTCAACTTATTAATAAAGAGAAATGTGCACAGATATCACCCGGGGGGAATTCCGCAAACGTGCACATTGCGTGTCCTGCTGGAAGAGCTGTAGCGGTTGCCAAAGTGGACCTCAAGAAGGATCTAGGTATCTAAGGGTCACCATAGAGGGACAGGTGAGCTTTGTGGATGCCTTGCAGAGTCAGTCCTCACTATTGCGAACCAAAACGGTACATGAGATTACGAGAAAAAGTTACACAGACTGAGGCTCTAAATCTTTCCATCGACGCTCGTTATAGGTATGATGCAAACTCAGCGCCAACTCCCTCAGTCCTTTAACTTTCACCCTTTTGAGTGTACTGTTTGACGCACTCGGAGGTTCTACCCACTTTCCACCTAGCAACCTTTCGAGTGCTCCTAAATGGGCGTCAACCCAACTCTTTCTCTCCTTGGTTGCTGCTGTTTTTCCCGGACTAGTTTGGAACCAACTAATTACCAAATATCAAAACACCGCTGGAAATATGCCGTTTCCTCTCACACCACACCGCGTCCTTGTAGTGCGACATATGTTGGGATTACGAAGCGAGTGTTTTTCAGGGAAGGCGCTTTAAGCTTCTAGCGGACGGGATTCGAGCGTTCACCGAATTGCGCTCTACAATTCAAGCTCTAATAAACGCATAGCGTGAAAAAGTTATGCTGACATTCTAACCAGCGGTGCTGAAGCCTACACTGGAAGGTCCGACTACTCAAAGCATTACTCGTGAAAGTGTCGAGTAGGTCACTAAGCGGATAGCTGGCAAACTGAAGAATCAGGGACTAGACGAAATTCTACCTGGCGGTCTTTATGATCCAAACGGTCACATATCAAATTCATGAAGTCTTTCTTCACAGCACTTTTTGCATGCTGCTAGGGCGGCCTTTTCGACCTTTCATTGGATAGCATCAGGTAGGATTTTACCCTTTTGGGGTTAGGTGGGCCAGATCGCGGTGTCATTCTAAACATAAAGTTGAAAAAAGCCGCTTTAATAGAGCTAGAGCATGCTGAGCAAGATTTTCAGAAGAGCCACTTAAGGAATGCCGAGTTGACGCTGAGGTTATTGGCCTCAACTTTTTTGTTCGATGACTCAGAATAAGTGTTGAAAACAAAGGTCCGTACTTGTCTCTCATTAGATATAAATCGAGGGAAGTACGATTAATGTGGTAATTGGTGCTGGAGAAGTACCAAATGAGTGATGTATTCCACTCCTTGACGTTGAAATCTTGATGTTTGATCTCAGGACAAGCGAAGAAAGTGTTTAAGACACTTTGTGGAGTAACAGCAACATAGAAAGAGAGGGTCACAGGCTACACCGCCTATGTTGATCAGTACGAAGTGGTATCTGGTAGTGCAGCCCCGAGAAATTCTACTATTGTTGCAGTAGTGATCAGAGAAACAGCGGTTGATTCGAACACGGCAACGGAGGTTAGTTGGGTAGAAGTGTGGCCATGTACGCCCAGGTTATGTAAATCATCAAGTAATAATACGTGGTTTACCCAATCAAACGTCTCAGCAGAATCCAGAGGCGCAACTCCCACCCTTATGCTTTTATCAGGTGAACGCGTCTGATGATCAGTGGCCAAAGGGAAGTCTGTTGTGGGAACGTGCAGCGGTTGACACTGGAGGGAAGGTTTTCGACAGACACGCGGCCTAAAGAACATGTAACTTAAACGCTCTGGGCTTTTGCATGCACTCGCAAGAACCCCAATCTGTCTGTGGTTGACTCGAAGATTGTTAAGGTTGATTGCAGTGTTTTTGAACCGCTGCACTTCGTTTTATTGATGTTGGGTTGTGGCCTTATCTTCTGCTATCTCTCTCAAGTGAACCGCATTGATCACCTTTGTTATCACGTTAGCTACCGCTACCGTTTACCTTAATGTTATTCAGTTCGAGCCCTTTAACTTTCTGGACGCTAAAAAGAAGAAATTCCTATTCTATACCTTTTCTTGAGTAACCTACGATTCCCATCATGTCTCAGTGTGTGAACATTTAGCTCCGACACAACCAGTAACCGTTTGTTTAAAAGAGCTCAGTTTCGTTTGATCGTCCGCCACTACTGAACAGGTGTTTTGTTGTCGATATTGTTGCACGTGCAACTTCTTCGTTCAATTTCTAAAGGTTCTTCACATTCGAAGTGGAAGGTTTGACGTTCTGGTACACTTGTTCAATTAGTACCTTATATCAGCCCGTTCTTATAAACCGTTTCGAACTTATATTGTCTACTCTGCCGTTGGGTATTGGAAGTGGTAATTTTTGGACCGACGGAATACTCGTAACTCGGTGTAAACTATAATCTTCGGCGAACCGTTCAATAACCACCCCTGAGTATGGAAGCTGGAGTAGTCACTTTCCAACCCATGAAACTGGTAGCCTTTTTGGGCGTTCTAGTGAACATCATGCTCGCAGTGTTAGCAAGCCATGCAGCTCCTTAAAATAGACAAACAAAGCAATTCCATTCGATCCAAAGGAACCACCAGTGGGGTTGCGCACCTTGGCAAGTAGGATCAGCTGAGAAGTGTCTGTTAAGCATTTGTCATTAGGAAGGGCGGCGAGTAGGACCGTGTTAAGCTTTGTAAACAATGACAGGGTGTCAACAAGACGGTCAGCTAGCACACTAGCAGATTTGGCCCCAGAACTGGTAAGTCCTGGTGGACTTACCAACGCCAGAACACCAGCTTCTGCCTTGCGAATGGAAGATACCAGACAAAACAGGCTTTTGGAGTCACAGGCAAATCGGACTGCTAGAATCATCTAATTTTATGGGGCACCAGATGGACTCCGGTATTGCAGACGATATGTAATCGATTGGTTGGATGACAGTTAGTCAGATGCGGGTCTAAAGAGCTGCACCGCCATCTTCACAGGTAGTCCTGTGCACACGAAATAAGGGCGAATTGTTTATCTGAGCCCATAAAGTTAGTGAGAGAGCCAGGTTTCAGTAATCGCGGCTGATGATAAATCCAAAAAGCTGCATACTTCTTTTGGTTCGTTCAGCTTACCAAGCAAGAGCTGAGTATTAGTATGTGAGCATTCTGGAGGTTTAACAAGAAAAATGTTTTCGGCATCCTTTGTTTAATTGGCAGGTTAATGATCTACCACATAATGTATTAGAGTTTACCGCGACCCACTCTTTTGGTTTCGTTCACGTGGCGTCTTGTGAATGGTAGAATGTCCATCAGTGGAACTATGAAGCAACAAGTAGAGTTAGAGGAATCTAAATAGAGTTTCCGGTATTGGTCCCTGAGCTGATCTGACTGGAAGAACACTCCGTCGGGACAAAGGCGAAATCGATATCTAAAGCATTCCAGGACATGGTCTACCGCACTCTGATAACTGTCCGTCCCCTGAAGGAGTCGCGGGCGTACATCTTCTCTGAAGGAAGTACGTCGGTGTGTGCGGAGGGTTAATTGAACCGGATTATTATCCAGCTCCAACGCGGGCGCAAGGAACCTTCACTGATCATCGTCCTTTTCTGAAACATCATCAGGTAGATCAGATTCGCCTCAAACTACAAAAATCCGTGTTGAATCAGTGGAGTGGGATGCCTTGCTCAGTCGCTTTCGTCTATGGCGCTCCGCCTATGAAATATCCAGTTGTGGAAGCCGCTAGCTCTCCGAAGATATTGTATGGCAAAGGCCAGTAAATTACGCTGGCGAGTGACCTCCATGGTAAGCACGGTCATGCGCCACTTTGCCCTTCGAGCTTTGTACCGAATCTCTGGCGCCCTACCTACGCGCCCAAGCATTCACACGCTTACATACCGCCTACGCGCGTCACTGTACCGTTTGACTCTTCACTTTGTGTTAGCCTCGTGATTGGTGACAAACCCTTTAAATGTTATCTGGTTTGTGACCGTGTTGTCCTTGGATTGAGTGACACGAAGGAGCTCTCTCTGGAGGCCAGTCCTCTCTCTGTGTTCATGCAATAGCCTCGGGTGGTTGGGCTGGCCGGGAAGTTGCGAACTAGTCGTGCATATTCCGTAGTCCGTTGTTGCTTATCGTTGACCGTCGTTCTGTTATACGCCTTATCACTAACCGTTATTCCGTTACCTGTCTATGCGCTCGTAGGCCGTTGATCCAGTTAGAGCATATCCGAGTATACTGGGTGTAATCGAAGTCGGTAGGCGACTTGAGACAGTGGCTCAGTTACTTCTGGTTCTTTGAACACCACGCGAGCCAGCCGGGGTTTTCCGGCTTTATGGGAATCGAGTTACCCATTCAAGTAGTTGCTGGTGGATAGACAAGCCAAGCCACTTTCCATTTTGGTGCGAAGGACGTTCCAAAGTTTTCCACCGTACTCGTTTGTAGGGTCCAGCAAACATTCTGGCTTTATTAAAAGGTCGTTTAGGCTGCATCAAGAAGACGTTCAGTCTACCAGTTGCGAAGCTGACGCCCTGCAAAATATGTGCTCGGCCTCAACTCGAGTATTGCACTTTCATTTACTGTCATCTACGCAAGTCTGATAGGCTTGTGTTAGAAAACCTGCAACGATAGCTAACCAAAAGCTTATTAAAATACGTATCCTCGCTCACCGACGGACAACGCTGTGAAAAACTTGGTATTTACCAACTTTAGCCGCGTAGGCTAGAGTTGAACCTGACGCTGTTGTATAAACTCATACATTCGGACGCGATTACCACGACGTTTGCCGTCCACTTTCAACACAGCCCTCCATATAATCCAAGAAATTAGGGTTCCAACTTGCCAACACTGGTATCCCGGAAGAATATACGTGCAAACTTCTTCTTTGCAAAGTATTTCTACATTTGGAATAAACTTTCAAATGAAGTTAGGGCCAGCAACAACATTCAGCATTTTAAAAAGGGTTTGAACAGTTTTCTTGCGTCGACAAACTCGATGTCCATCTTCAAACTCTCTGTATCACCTGATGACCTTGTTGAGTCTGGTCCGAAAAACATCTAGCCGTCAGATGCGTATTACGTAGATAAACAGTCAGCTGTCTGAAGTCCCTCGAAATTAGCCAGCTTGGAACTGTTTGTCACGTGGCTTACTCACAAGATCATATATCACCTGGCCTACTGCGCGCTCACTAAACCATTCGCAACTCAAAATGTTTTTAAGAACATGCGTTCATTTATGCATATGCATTGTCCAAGTTGCTGAAAGGTGTGAACTTGGCGCTTAGTAGTAAGACCAGCAGATCTACGCCATGTGAGCTTTACTTACCACACATGTGGCCCTCCAAACCGTCGATACGATTCGCCGTTTGCCCGAATAAATCCTGAGTGCGTAGCAAACTGTCGCAACACTAGTAGATAGAGTTATATATTTTGATAATCATAGCAAAAACAATGAGATCACATGAATTTTTGTCAAAAAGTTCCACCTGTCACAGGTTATATTTATAACCCCACATTTTCTCAGCTAACGTGTGAAATTACATTCTTTTCCAGATCCCCATCAATATTCCTTGCGCAAGGAAATGTTTCTACTACGGATGGACGCACGGAACTTCGTCTTGGCTGAACGGTTCGCAAGTTGTTCCAATTTTTGGAGTTTTTGAGCAACCAACGAAATCCTGCGTCGGAATCTGCCCAAGAGTTTCCTGGATTTCAAGATTTTCCGCCTTGCCTCGCCAGAGCCGACCTGTCTTAACATTTTTCGGACGATAGTTTTATCCTCTAATAGCGGAACACTCAAAAGACGCGTTTGGACGTTCTGCCCGAAGTGACCTTGAGAGATTTGAAAAATTGCCCATCCCACAACCTTGCAAAAAGTGAATGGGTGTAACATACCGTTTTTTGGACTAAATCTGCGAAGCAAGCAAACTATCTTCTTCGCTACTTCGTGCACCAAGGTTTCAAGAACTACAGTCATTTGCGTTTTGACCACGTCCTTCTTGATGGCAGGCTTCACGTTTGTGCTACTGTTTAATTCTTCGTTTTTGTATGGTTTCTAAATATCTGCAATGATCGCACATAACCCAGCATGGTTGTCACACATGCGTTGAGAAATATATTATTACCGCACTTGGTTATAGGTTACAGCAACCCTTCTAGACACTCGGGAGAGTCCCAGTTAATAAAACAGTATTCGCCGGCTACCATTTTCGTCCTCATGCCAGAAGGTGTGGGTGCACATTCAGGAGACTTCAGTGGCATTTCTGTCGTGGAAGCAGACTTTCGATTTACAGTAGACATACGACCGCGCAACGCCTTTTGTTGTCACGACAACGCCTGATGTTTGCAAGCAAACTTGTTCGTCGTGGACGAGGCGCATGTCGTCGTTACACGGATAGCAGTGCCAGTGACATTGCCGGCTGACTGACAAGACCTGCATGGTCCAAAAAGTAACCAAATGCTGTTCAGTTCGTTTAAGATGCGATGTTGGTAGATCCTCGTGGGAGATGCCATACATAAGCGTGGTGCCACCCACCGAAGTTGGAGAACTGCATCGCGTATTCGCGTACACGGACAATCTTGGGGCAATACATCGGCAAGCCTCATAGAACCATCGAACTAACGCTGGAGCAGTTTGGAGTGAACTGTTTCCGAATTGCACGAGCAGATCATAACATCAGAGCAGATTAAATTCTAGGTGTCACTGCACGTCTATAAGTCTCTCTAAGGCACTGCTTAAAACATTAGTAGGTTGATGAGTTCAAACTGTACTTGGTACCTGCCGTAATTTTTAAGAGTGGCACAACATCTTATTTTTAACGGTCGCTTTCTAGATCCACCGGCGCCCGCCCGATACCGGATATGACGAACTGACTGCACCCGGGTGATCTCGGTCTCTAGCATTTATCACACACATACTAACGGGCGAACTTCTGAATTGAGATTGCAGCAGTGAACATAGGTGAGCTGAAATCTTCCAGTTAGTTGCATCATATCATCCAAGAACTTCTAGCGAACTTAAATTTCCGCAACGCTAGCTCACCTACTTGGTGATCCGCAAGCCCAGACTTTCCCGGCCCTAGTTCAATGCAGTTCGGAGGCCATAGTTGAGCAAACAGTTATTCAGTAAGGCACAGTCTTCTCTGTCCATCTCACCGGGCGTTGTGCAACGCAGGTGATCTCGTTTGTGAGCCGTAATTCCAGTCCAAACATCCCCAAATTCCGCTCCTACGTCGTGCGCACATTGACCCGACTTGCCTTTGACCTACGCCTTCTGTCACCGGACTTCTAGTCTGTCACTCCTCACACGTTAGTCCGATATCATCAGGCAAAAGCTTCTCCGGTTGCTCGTGTTGTCCACACTGCGAGCTTGAATCATATTTCACGACCATGTTGAGATATTCCACCGACCGTTGGAGCGACTGCGCCTCCGATTTGGTCATCCATTCCATTTCCCTTACCATTTTTACCCGTTGGTCCTATCTAGCTGGGCGATGTCTTATCCGGTTGCATATGCTGTCTCTGATCCTCTGGCTGTGGATCTTTGGAAGCACCTTCCAGCCGCGTTGAAGTGCTCCACCTAGATTTTGGCTACTGGCACTTCCGGTTGGATAATCTACCACAGCGGTGAGAAGACGGATGTACCTGCAAGTAAAGCCCATCGGGTAATTTATAATAATAATAATAATAATAATAATAATAATAATAATAATAATAATAATAATAATAATAATAATAATAATAATAATAATAATAATAATAATAATGGTATATTTCTCGACGCATTTGTGAGAAACACACTCAGGAGAGCGTGATCAACGCAGTGATTTTTAGCATATACATAATTGAACACCAAATTTGATAATTGTACAACGAGTCAGCTATGTGAGTAGAGCGACAAAACAGACAAAACTAGACATTATATGGAGGGAAAATTCAAGTCTAGGCAGGAAACTTCGAGCTTCATGGTTCTGAGAAGATAGTGCTTGGGGTCTGCACGATTCGATAAAATAATTGATTTGTTACATCAATTTGGACTCCACAAGGTGATCGCTGGCCTGATGCTCAAGGTCGTGCCAAAAAACGGTGGTCGGAGGATGAAGAGGGTGTATTGGCGAAGAATTTGCCCATTATTCCATGTAGATAGTCCCGAGAAAAAGTGCAGAAAATTTTTTCATGATGTGGGCGAGGTGGGAACGCATATACTTTCGCGAGGAATGCATGGACCTCTCGACCGGACGTCAATCTTCGCTCAAATTCCTAAGAATTTCGAGGAGCTCGCGATATGCACAACCACTGCGGAATTTTAAGAGTCCGGGCGGGGTGGGATGTTTTCTCGCACGGGATGTATCAGTGAAACCAAGAATGGAGAGAGGAATTATGCGATAAACGGGATAACGTGAAACTAACTATGTGAGCTATGACGAACAATGGAACATGTGATATTCTGACATAACCTCCTATGTGACGTTAATAGCATTGTGTTGATTGATGAAATATATACCACATGCGAACAGCTGCTATTGAATAACGCGAAAGGAGATCGATTATAAGCTATTCCTAGTGTACGATTATTGCCGAATTTAGATGTCTATTATCTTTGTACAGACGGTATATAGAATGAGAAGAATGTTTGACAACACCGAGAGGTTTTCGGGTGGTCTATCAGGGGAGGAAAAGGAAGAGTTGCGGCTCGAGGTTATTATGCAGTCATGAGACAAAAAGATTGAGTTTTTTGAACGATTTTAGGATGTCCAGCTTTTGCATGGTGGTTTACAACTCAGACACACAAGCTATCAACAAGTATGGGGTAAGAGTGTGCCAGGTTGTTTGGGTTGTTACTAACGGGCATGTATATTGACACCTATACGTGTTGACTATAGACATGTTATCATGTTCGCTGGCAAGTCTGAAAGTACAAGATCTATCCTGAAAGCGGTAGTTTTGATCGGTTCGAGAGGTGTATGACTTAACATCACGCAAAACAGGGGGTTTTTCGTCAGATGTTGTTAGGTCCGTTTTCGAAGATAACGTCCTCAGACAAGTAGAGCTTGAAAATGGACATGACGTTCGTCATTGTTAAGAAAGTTTCTAAGTTTCGTTTGAATTGGTGTATATTCTTACTGGACCTAATTGCATACGGGAGTGTGTTCCAAATGTAGGAATATTTTACTAGGAAAAAATTTGAACGCAGTTTTTTCCGAGATTTAAGAGCTGCCAAAGTGAAGTCCTTGTTTCTGAGGTTATACTTTGACCTGTGTTGTAAGCTAGTCGCGAAGCTGACGGTGAATTTACTGCCATAGACCAAACTATACATGAGTGAAAGGTTGAGCTTGAGTCGCCGTAACCAGAGAGGATCGAGTACAAGCGTCCGGCAGCGTTCTCTGTAGCTCAGAGAAGATGGATAACCCAATAAGCTTTTCGTGAATGCACGTTGGAGGCTTTCCAGAGTTAGCCTATCAGACTTGCGCAGGTGGCCATATATGAACGTGCAGTACTCAAACTGGGGTCGTACGCATAGTTTATAAAGGTGCAACCGTGCAGCAGGTAGGAAGAATGAGTGTTTAATGTAACCTATCGTCCGTCTGGTTTTAGCGACTAGGAAAGATATATGTTCTGCGAAGTTGAATGAGTTTGAGTAGCGCAATCCCAGGTCACGTACTGAGTTGGCGGTTAATATGCTGTGACCGTCCAGCTTTATAGAGCCATCTGGTACGTGACAACCATGCACAACGATAGTGGATTTATTGGCTGAAAATTTCATCAGCCAAGTTTGACACCAAATCTCCAATGACATGGGGTCATTCCGTATATTTTCTAAACATGCATTATGATTGCCAGGAGGGAAGCTGTATACAAGTTTGATATCGTCAGCGAATAGGAATAGCTTGCCATGCTTGATAACTTGACATATATTGTTTATATATATGCGAAAGAGTAACGGTCCCAGAACGCTTCCTTGTATCACACCGCTAGTAACTGGTCTGGGCGTTGAGCTATTGTCTCCTATTTTCACTGTTTGTGTGCGGCCTGTAAGGTATGACGAAAACCAGCTAAGCAGTGGATCACGTATACCAAAGGATGCTATTTTGAGCAGGAGACGCTTATGAGGCACACGATCGAAAGCCTTCGCCATGTCCAACAGTATAATGATAATCGCCTCACCGGCGTCAGTAGATTCTGTCACATGGTTAAGAAACTCTAGCTGGCATGTCATGCAAGAACGCTTGTTGAGAAACCCATGCTGGGAGTGGTTTATAAGGTTTCGTGATAACAAGAATTCGACCATGCGAGATTTTATTATCCTTTCCAACAACCTATAAAAAATTGAGGTATGGTTAATGGGACGATAATTGCTGACTTCATGTCGCGAGCCACTTTTATAGCGGAGAGCTTCTCCACTGAAGGGGGAAGGAACCTGATGTTAGAGAAAGTGTATAAATATTGAGCAGAAGTAGAGGGATGTCTTCCCCTCCGTATTTTAAAGCAACAGAGTGAATGCCATCAAGATCAGGTAAGTGAGAAGGTTTGATAATAGCTAACTGAGAGCGTAGAGCGTATGAGCAATGCATCAACAGGGATATGACTTAGAAACGTACTTGTACTTACAGGAGGAGGTGGGGGCAGTATGTTATCTTCGATGTTGAAGGAAGCAACAAAATATGAATTAAAAACCTCACAGTTTGTTAGAAGATCATCTACAGTGGTTTTGTTCTGCAGTGTCACTACTCAGTGTCACTACTCATCGTATAGTCAGGCAGATTTTAACGAATGCAGATAAAAACGTCAGGGAGATAAATTTGAGGTAACTCTTAGTGCAATCACATGACAGCTGCCACGAAGACCAACTCCCACCAACCTTAAAGTTTTAGTTAAACGTTTGAGTTTTTGGGTGCCATTCGTAACAATAAAGACCACAGCATTCGCATCCTTTAGGGCGTAGCTCACGACACTGAAGATGATGATGATATTTTGTGCGGCCGTCGACGAAAATGCAGTGCCGACGTCAGATCATTAAGTCTGATGCTAGAAGTTTGCAGCAGACTTACATTCAAAAAGTGATACGAATAAATACGACAATATTAGCGGAGCAGTTTTCGAGCCTCAATGAGTTTATGACTTTGAGGATTTGGGAGGTAACCTTCATAATGATTAACCACCACCTCCAAATTTCGTAAAGCTTCGTTCCAAAATTCTTTGTCTGCTTGATACGGCGATGACGGTAGTGGAGGTTTTCCACGGAATTTTGAGCAATACAATATGTTTATTAAACAGCTAGGCAAACTTGCATGTATATTGATCTGTCAGTCGAGTACATCCTGAAGAAGGTGGACTGTTTTACGTCAACGGATTCTGGTGAAGTCCTATGTTGACATTCGAGCAGATTGTCACCAACGAAGCTTGGCAGGAGAATGTAGTCTACTCCGATAAAGGACAATATCCGAGAGGTCACTGCAGTGCACAGCTCACTTAACCGCAGTTAACGGATACCCATGAATCTGAATGCCGTAGGAAAAAAGCAGATAACAGTGATGACAGAATGTCTGTCAACCGGAATACACCCATGCTGTTGCATAGTGTTGTAATTTTCACCTACCCGAAGTAGTAGCTGGGAAGGTTAGGTTACTGACGTTGGAAAGTAGCCAGGCCAACACTGCAGTGTACTTTGATTAACTTGAAACGGTTTTGTTGTGAGTGGGCTACCATTCGGACGGTGTGACTCTTGCATAGTCCCTCACTGACATAAGTGAGGTACCTGAGTGCACAGTTAGAAAGTATTCCAAGCAACATACCAATGGCAGGCCAGTAAAACCTCCATTTGCTCAAATGGCTCCCAATGGAAGGGAATGCTGAATACAACTCTTCAGGTGGAGTGAGGAAGCCGAAGACAAGCTACCTACGGTCTTGTCTCAGTCATGTTGTACAAGTTCATATCTAATTAGTACATCATCGGAACGATTGTTTGCGGTCTTCGTGAGTGAATCGGCACTGGAATCCAAGGTTTCAAGTGGGCTCTTACACCACGGTCCTCTGTTCAATGTTCCGGAATGAACAAAGAAAAACGAATGAAAGCCATGTGTAAGGCGCCTACGGTGCAGTTTTAGGCATGCGCGGAAACTTCCGCACTCGGAGTTTACGGCACAGGCCTCAAACCAGCGTCGGAGTCGAGCATATAACGAAAAACGAAACGGAAGAGCTTGAGTGTAAAAAAGGACAAATAAAGGAGTCAACCGAATCATACAATTGGCTAATGGACACATACAAAATGAATCAGGGAAAATTACCCTCTTGTTTTACATGCAACGATTCTTGTACTTTTTCTTCTGCAAAACTGACATTGCTACATATCAGTGTGGTCACTAACGTCCTGAGACACATTACGGCCAGTGCAACCTACGTTTTCATCTGACAGCGGTTGAAGGAGAATCCGTAAGCGTTTGAAGTACCAAAATAATGTCACTTATTCCGCTGATATAAACGTCAGCAACTAAGGGTTTGGTGACGGGCGGGAAAGATTTGAGTTGAACACCTGGAGGGAAATACAGCGAACAGGTGTGGGGCGGTTGTTAGGCGCAGTCTCGCGTTCGCCCGGGAAGTATATGGTATTCATGCGATCTTCCGCTCAAAGCTCTCTGAACGGCTCTTCTTGAAGGTGTCCTGGAGGATATCGTGGAGTGCACACGCATACACATACGTATATCAGTGGAGGGCTCAACGGACGAGAGTCCTACGATTTTACTCCAGATGTCAGTCAATCGGAAACAATGCACACGGAAGGCAAACTGCTTGACAAATAAAGATCCCTATTGCTAATGGGTAGTCGAGGATTTCGTTTATGTTCAAGTTGACCATCACTTATTTGATCGCAGCCTTCGCATTCAGATAGACGTTTTAGTCAGCCTCTTTCAAACAGAAGCACTAGACCCGAGTTTCGCTCTCATCAGAGCTCATCAGTAGTGCACATCCCTGCCACGACCGGGATTTAAACTTCGGCCATTCCAATCATGAGGCAACCGTGTTGACCATCGTGCCATTGACCTCACCTCAGGCACGACCGAATAATCAAATCTGAACGCTCAACCACTCTCTTGCTTGTGAGCAATGATCAGGTTGCATGATCGTCTCCAGAGGAGGCACAGTTACTGCCCGTTAACTCCACTCGATAACCTCGCGATTAGGTCTGCCAAGACAGGTTTGAATCTCCGATCTCATTAAACCTGCAAGGCCGTATTTTAGATTACTGATGAGTAGTCGCGGATTTGGTTCATGTTCAAGTTGATTATCACCCACACTTGATCGCAGTATTCGCATTCAGATAAACTTTCCAGCCAATCTCTTCCGAAAAGAAGCACTAGAATCGAATTTCGCTCTAATTAGAGCTCATCAGTAGTGCATATCCCTGCCACGGCCGGGATTTGAACTCCGGCCACTCCGACTACTCATCAGTAGTATGAAATATCGCGTTGCGGGTTTGGTGAGTTTAGTGATCTCGACCTGTCTGGGAAGTCCTAATCGCGGGGTTATCGAGTGGAGTTAACAGGCAATAACTGTGCCTCCTCTGGAGACGATCATGCAACCTGATCATTGCTCACAAGCAAGAGAGTGGTTGAGCGTTCAGATTTGATTATTCGGTCGTGCCTGAGGTGAGGTCAATGGCACGATGGTCAACACGGTTGCCTCATGATTGGAATGGCCGAAGTTTAAATCCCGGTCGTGGCAGGGATATGCACTACTGATGAGCTCTGATGAGAGCGAAACTCGGGTCCAGTGCTTCTGTTTGAAAGAGGCTGACTAAAACGTCTACCTGAATGCGAAGGCTGCGATCAAATAAGTGATGGTCAACTTGAAATTATCCGTACATAAATTTTTTATTCTAGTAGAAAAACATTCTCAAGTTGGGCCGAGTATTCGACTATGAAAAGGCCCGGCCCTGGAATCATGCTGACCATCTTTAACGGCCGCACATATGCTCTGCACAGCCATCACTAAGGTTTGCAGGGAGCGCGCGGATTGACGGATTGGGGGAACTTTTCACATCTTACTCTGTGTCTGACGGTCTGAAGGATAATACAATCTCCAGAGTACGTGATTGACTGTCTCTAGAAGATGCAGTCGGGGGATAATGGGCGGTATAAAAAAACCTACCACAGTTAATCAAGCATACAACAGGCGTGATGTAGCATACCGCAGGCACTGGCTAGCACGAGCAGCAAGATCTCACGGGTGTTCTCATTCTGCTTCACCCATCATGATTATCAAGCTATCCGAATACCCGGCCTGATATCACAGATACGTACATCAGGTCTGCGATAAAACTCAATCACCATTTGAACGATAACGATAGACCCCGGTAGGTGTTTCGGGTGAGAGAAGTTTTTCGCAAATTGGATGGCTCGTTCGACGTAACGACCTTAATCAGCTATTTTCTAGGTGGTTAGTTTTTCCGAGCAAAGTTAGTTTTCAACAGCATTGGGGTTGGTGGAGGGTCACGTTGGTTAGAATCGGACCCCCTGATCTGCTGGTAGCGTATTGAGAACCGCTGCTTCATGTGAAATCTGTCTCAGCGGGGTACAAAAAGTAGTGTCGCAGCTCGGTTTGTGACTCTAATTTGTACCTTTGTATTAGGAGTAAGAGCTTTCACATACTCAGGACGACAAGCTTAGGTGCTCAACCCAAGGTAACAGTGCATCACAACTAAGGAAACGATTGGATGCAATCAAGACAAGGACGTTGTCCACCTAGCAAAAGGCAATTCGTGGGGAAACTGACTTTCGAAGTTCGAAACAAGTTCGGCTACTACAGTACTACCACCAGCATAATCGGTGAAATAATAATATATATGTCCCAGATTATGTTACAACAAATCCATTGTTTAGATTTGAAGATGAAATAATAACAAGCGGACTTTCTAGATCAGAGAAAGCAGGCAGCAAAAGAGGCCGGTCACAGCCAGCAGGCAAACGTAAAGCGGGCGGGTCCGGATATCACGGCGGTGCGTGCACGCGGGTTAAGTGCAAACGAACCAACAGAACGCAGCACCAGGGAGAGAAGGTGGGTGTGAACAAGTAAGCAGGCATTCGGACAATGTCACCTAAGGCCTTCAGTTCAGCGGGAAAACAAGGCACACATCTCCAAGCGTGGAAAGGTAACCAAAGCATGCGTAGTAAACATCATTTGGTTTGGAAAGAACGACGAGGGTTTCGCTTTAAACGTGAAATGTCAGCACGGAAAATGAGGGGAAATCACTGGACCGAGACAAAAGTGGACACTAGCTGGAATTGTTCGGGGAAGGCCTTATTCAGATATGGGACTACGTAACACACCCAGCCAAAATTTCACTGGGGTTTTTCAGTTTCATCGTCATGCTATTGCTCTGTTTCCAAAAGATAGTCCATTCAAAAGCGGCAGCTACTTTGAACATACTAATTTCTTTTCGTGACCACGTGGCGTACCCAACGGTCACACTGAATTAACAGCCGTTCTCCTTAACTCCAAACTCAAGCTACTATCGACTGTCTCTCACCGAGGGGCACATGTAGGCGAGAGACCTTCTTTATAACACCCCCTGGCTGTTTAATACATTAAGGGTGTCCTCAGTGGTCGTCTTGCGGTGGACATCTATATCACTTTTATCTCAACGCAATGAACTTTTGCAGCCAGACAATGACTCTTAAGTGCCTGACCCAATCGGGGTACCAGGAAATGAACGAGCCGTTCACTGCCGAGTGTGTTAGATTTATTTAGTTGATTCGAGCCTCAGCCGCAAATATTAATGAACGCTCCAATCTTTTAGTTACACTGGCATAGTCAGTATGCGTCTGATTTTCGACCCGCCAACCTGTGGAGTTCGTAAGCATCCAGGGAGGCGAACTTCTCAGGCGTTTGATCAGATCGTACCTGCTTCCATTGCCTAAAAGACGAAAGGATAGCGAACTATAGATTTGTTGCCAATCTGCTCGACTATTCTGAATTCCTTTTTGCGCAGTGCAAAGTGCATATGCTATCCGCCCACCTGTAAACCCCATTGAGCCCCTTGTACCCACTCGGTTTTAAGATAACAGAAAATTAGACGCCAAATGTGGTGTGGCACTCATAGTTTTAGTAAACACCAGTGCGTCACTGATCGTAATCGGCACACAAGCAGTATGCAGATTCTCTAGCTGCAAGCGGAAACCATGTTGTCGACGTATTTTTGAAGCCGATAGTGGCCAAACGTCGACAAGGGTCGGAGTTGTTGCACCGGCCATAATATCCATATGCCACATAGAGCAGAGTTTTGTGGTGACCCGCGAACTTGCTGCGTTATAATGGGGATAGATGTGCTGGGTCGTCTCAAGCGCCCACTCGATTTGCACGGCCGTCAGCTGAGGTTCCTGCCCGGCATCAATCACCTGACACCCGCTTCATATTTCCTTCAGAAACCGTCTTAACCCTCCATGTGGCTGCAGCCCCCTATTGAGAGAATCGCCAGAGTGACGAGTTGAATCAGTTATCTGAAGCTTCTGAAAATTCGCGAAGAGCCAAATGTCTGAAGTCGATAGTTTGAAGTAGACCACAGGCGTTTGCATGGACCAGCTTCTCAAAGCTGGACTCCACCAGGGACTTCAATTCCGTGAGTCGCGAAGCGCCGCGACCTCTGATGATTTTGACCTCGTCACTAGCCTGAAGCGGGGTTGTGTTTTAGCCCCAGCCATACTCAGCGTACAGTTGACTGCCATGATAACAGTTGCTTTCCAGGACTCCAGAGAGGATGGTGTTAGAGTAGAGTACCAGACGGACGGACGCCTGTTGAATCTCTTACGTTTCTCTGCCCCAGCGCGGTTACATACATCAAGGATGTGCTTGCTTCTGTTCGCAGATGACAGCGCGCTGCCAGCGTACAGTGAAGAGGAACTGCAACGTCTGGCGACAGCTCTCGCATTGGCATTGTCCAAGTTTGGATTGGACATCAACACAGGTAAGACGTTTTTCTTCTTCCAGCCTCTTCCTGGTGGAGGTGCTGCTTGTGTACCTCCACCCCAACTCCGCACCGGAAGATACATTGTCGATAGCTGTGCGAATGTTTGCTACTTGGGCTGGAAGGCGAGCTGAGAGCGCGTGTGCTGCTTTCGGACGTCTCGGAAAGCATGTCTGGAAGAACCATGGCTCGAAGACCGCCACCAAGTTGTGTGTCTACTGCTCAGTGGTGCAGTATGTACTGCTGCACGGCAGTGATACGTGGACATTGTATCAACCGAAGGTGAGCTATCTGAGTCGCTCCTATGTGTGTTGTGAGAGGCACATCTTGGATATTCAGTAGCCGGACATGGTTCTGAACACTGAGGTATTGCGGCGAGCGGATGTGGACGGGATGGGAGTCCTATCGATGCTGAATCGGCTCCACTGGCTCGGTCACGTCCGTCGGATGGGCGATGACTGTATCCCAAAGCAGCTGCTGTACAGACAAGCGAAATTAGGAGAGCGGAATCCCGGTGGTCCAAAGGAATGGTCAAAAAGGGCATTGTGCAGGTAAGTCTTCCACGTTGTGACATTGATTTTGGATGTTAGAATGAATTAGCGTTGAACCGGGTGGTCTGAATGAATACGACTCGGACGGGCGTCCGAAAGTTCAAGGAGCAGTTATTGCGCGACCGCGAGCGGGAGCGTGCGGTACGCAAGAAAGCCATCGGTGCCATAGGTCGCGGTGACGTGACTATATGGCG
>QNGE01004306.1:0-64166 GCA_008508345.1 Paragonimus westermani
AGGTCATGTATGAAGGATGCCAGCTAGTCGTCTTCCACACCGGTGATACTGCGACCGACTGGTGTAAGGTGGACAAATAATGACCCGACGTAGGAAAATGAAGTCGTTTACCAAGGCGTTGGATACTGTGGATCGAGTTCGTCTCCCGTGCTGGGGTCTTCGCAACTCACCGAGTCGGTAGCTGGAGACTTGGTGAGATGGCGGCTAACGGAGCTCAGTGGCATGAACGTTGTCGTTGTTTGACCGAGTTTTGTGTGAAGTGAGTGCATTTAATGACGCGCGGCAGTGAAGACCGTAAGGAAACTGTCTTGTTGATGACGCTCTAATCTCACTTGTAGCTCCGTTGTTTGTTTGCAGGGCGTAGGCACCTTGATGTTGAATGTTTGAATAAGGACGTAGTCATTTCCAGTAGTTAGGTCCCTTCCCGTCCCCTTCTTTTTTCTTCTCTCTCTTCCTATATAGGGTTTGCTTTTTCATCTTCATGGTTGTGTGGCAGTTAAGCTACATCGGGCTTTTGAGAGATAGTTGACGTTTTTCGACCGTATTGGACAATACGCCGGCGGTCACGGTCAACCGTTGGGCGATCGGAGTGCTCTGTGTTTGAGAGTACCTTTTCTAACCCCGTTCTTCCTGATACGGAAGACAGCAGTGCCGCAACTATAAAAATAGTTCTGCTGTATGCCCATAGGATCGTGCCTCCTTACCTAAGCACTCCTACGTGGTCAGTAGTGCGACATACAATCCTATGAGTGTAACTGCTTTTCGTCTGACTGCTACCCTTTGGCCTGTCCGACAAGGTTGCACCTAGAAGGACCGGAGTCCTAGTCAGCATAGCCTGCTGAATCAAAACAGTACACATGCCCGACCACCTCGTCAAGGTAGCAATATAGGTCGAGACAGGCGTAAATAAAACACTGCATCCCGAATACTCAATCTCAGTCATACTACTACTCGGCAGAAGCCTAAATCCAAGACCCCCGCATCCAGTGTGTTCTGTTTTCAGATTATCCTTTATCACGGTTCAGATGTAGGGGAGATTGAACGCCACTTCAAGCGGAGAGTGCGGGAGATGGTTTTTCAGAGTGGAAATATCAACTCCAACAAATTGACATACTTCTCTGTAATTGCTTCACGATAGGAATAATCTCGATAAGGATTTTGGACAGCCAACTGGAAGTCGACATGTAGATACAGAAGTACCACGACCGTTGGATGTGAGAAAGAGTTATGGTGCTCTGATGTCTGTTGCAAAATGGAGACGGTAGGTACGCCCCCTTCACGTCGGAAATCTACCTGTTATCATACGGTTGTGTGTCAACGTACTGCGCAACCCGTGAGCGTCTTGGATGCGATAAGAGCAAGGCTGATGCTTCTGTGATTGTCACATAATTATCTGATATCCTTTTCAAAATGGATAACTACTGACAGGCGTCAATCACGAAGTTCTTCATCGTACGGACGGAGGATTGTGGCCAATTCGACCACCATGTTCAGAAGGGGTTGGAGGAAAAAATTCCGGGCCTCAATATGCCAAGCTTCAGTTCCCGACAGAAGATCGTCTGGAATGTCATGACTAAACACACAATACCCATCATGCACATGTAGAGACTATAATAAATACCATCTTGATAGTCGCACTCATCTGAACCTTTTTGATGATTTTGGTTTTTCAATCCACTTTTGTTTTAGTCAACCTATCCATTTTGTAACGTCCGTCTCGGGGCGAATGTCACAAAATGGATAGCTTAACTAAAACAAAAGTGGGCAGAAAAACCAAAATCATCAAGAAGGTACAGATGAGTGCGACTATTAAGATATTATTTGTTGTGGTCGCTACACACAGCTTAGCCAGCCGACTTAGGCCAGTTGATCTGTTCATCAAGGTGCTCAATCCATCTCTCTCGCTAACACCCTGTCAACGGCCAGTGTAATCACGAATCAGGGAAAACATGTTGATTTCTTGATAGAAATGTTCTTTCCATCTCTGGTGTGTTTGGCCAAGTGAACCTCAGAGACCTCAAGGAGACTTCGTAAGTTTGCGTCCCAGTTCCCGGTAGTTTTCGATGTCATGGAACCCGGTCATTGTTTGTTCACAGGTTCTGCCGAATCACCAGCAATCCCATTCTGTGATATCTACAATGCACCGTTGGAGTGGAACTTTCTACAGCTTAGTCCCATAGCCATGAACGTTTTCGTGCCTTGTACGTTTGGATTACTGCCTTGTTGTGACCCCGACAGTTTAACCGGCATTACTGTTTGATAGGCATTTTATATACACTCGTCGCGCGATTTTCGTCTTCTTACATTATCAATAGTTTATCATCAAACCAGCGAAGCTTTACAAGGTGATGGAGTTGGACTGGTATTCTAAGCGGTCCTCTTACAGTAAAACTGAGTCATCGAGTTGGTGGTGACAATTTATTCATTACGTAACACTCAACCATCAGTTTAATCTTCCAGATTGTCGGTCCCGTGGGTTTTGGGGCCAGAGAAGACGCAAAGTAGCTTTCCGCAACATATTGCTTGGTCAGCTAACCTGATTCGGATAGCCTCGATAGTACAGTGTTCTCATACTGGCGGCCTTCAAAGGGCTACCTGGTGCACGATGGACAACTTGGATAGTTTGCTCAGCATTCATCCGTTAATCATTGTTGCCAATCATGTTTCAGCGTGCTTTATCTAACGTGGGTATTGTTCATGGATTTTGTCAAAGCTATCTTGATGTTCGACCAATATGATCTGCTCCGAAAGACCAAGTGAATTATTAGGTATACACAGACGAGGTCTTAACTAAAAATCTATCTCTATTATAAGACCGTAGGACCGGGGATATGGTGAGTTGGTTCCGGAATTCGGCTGTTGCTGAAGTCCCTCTGATTGCCTGTTTGAATTTGTTTGTTAGACATTTTCCGGTTTTGTCATCTTTGAAAAGCATTCGAATAAACGCAGAGTTCCGTCCTGTATTCTGCACTTCATGTCTGGATGGCGTTATGAACACGTCTCTCGCGGTAAATCGTTCTAAGTAGCCATTATCACTGAGTGAATTCTCTTTGGATTCTAACACTTTGTCCTGCGTATCCGTTGAACAAATTTCACTTTTTGTCGATTAGACAACATATTGGATTTCTCCTTTATTTTAACGGTGTAAAACTGCGAAATTTTGCACACTGAACTATCGAGGTATTTTCTTAGTGAAAATGAAAATGAACATTTGGTAGGGATAATTGGTCTTCAATCTACCCCTCAAGTGTGAACTTACTAGAACACGGGGCGGAATTGAACGGGTCAAGTAGTGTGCACAGATTATCGCAACTAGTGGTCGACATGTGGACGATATGGACTAAAGTGGGTAATGGTGGACTGAAGCGTGATACGTTCAAGCTTTCCTTGTAATACATCCAACAAAAGAGATCCAAGCTGGGATCCCGTTTTTCCTTCCTCTGTCTGTTGCTATTGTAAACCGTTGAATAGCAGTTGTACATTGGAAGTGTACTGGAGCAGTAGCTGCTTCATTTTCACTACTGTTATCCAACTATCGAATCCGTCTCACACACGTAATCACAGGCAAGATTGACTGTTTCTAGCGGCAGTGTGCCAGTGAATAATAACACTATGTTCAATCACAGCAATTTCTGTGAGTTTGTCTTAGCACCCTGTATGTGCGGGTTCACACATCACGTAGACCGAGCAGAGCAATCGCTTTCCGATCAGGTTCAAGGAGTTTCACTGTCCACTTAGCCACTGAATAACGAGCGGAGTCACCACATCGAGTGAGCTGATGTCCACCATGATCAGTTTTGTCCTCTTCGTTTTTGACCCCAATGAACTTGCTCAGGTCTGCTTGAATGACGGTCGCTGTCTGAACGTAGTCGCTTCTACCCACGATGTTAATTCTTGTGCCTTTATCTGGTCTGTTGCGTAGGACATCTGAAGTGTGTTGAAGCTTTGGTGAGTCTTAGTGCTCTTTAGCCACTCTCTCCCTGTGTACGCTCAAATCTTGCGTTTGACCAAAAGTATTCCCAAACTGCACCCCTAGTTTTACACGTTCTTAAGTTATGACTGCAAAACTTAGGACTGAGTGAGAATGTTTCGATTGTCACATAAAGTTGTAAGTCGAAGAAGTTGCACATATACCTTTCTAGTTGACTCGGGAATTCTGCATGCTGTCCGGAAAGAAAGACTGCGCCATAGTGGAGCTTGGTTCTTTCGCGTCTGTTCAAAAACACTTTCACCTATGTGTTTATTCTCATCATCGTGATGAGCGTATTTAAATTGTTGAGATTAATCAGGCAGTACGGAGTAATTAATGCACACGACAAGTATTTGAAGTGCACTACTCGTCTGGTAAGGGGAAGGGAATCGATTAAGTTCATCACTGACTGCATTGATCGTAACGAATATCCGAACAATTGTTGGTGACTCCCATGCAAGAAACGTGTCGAAACTGATGTTCATAATAGCGGAGTTGTCAAATTTGAAGGAAATATTGCGCGGCCAAAATCAACAATGACAAATCTCATAAAAGGAACGGATATTGTTCAATTCGTTTACGGGACAAGTAGCCACCAGACAGACTCAAAAATAACGCACTTTACTACCGCCCCGTCCGTTCTTCCAGGCCTCAATCACAATTTCCACTGTGCTCTGTAATAGACCATTGGGTTGCAAGCAGACGCACATGATAGGACCCTTATAAGTTGTTGAAAACTTGAAAACAAACAAGACGGCATCGATGGAACTGGGCATTCTCAATTCTACTGACTTCGTATGGCGTATTTTACAGAGAGGAAACTAGTACACTGTATAAATCTAACCAGTTCTGTAACTTCCGGTTTTCTCTTGACCGGTTCTGTCGTGTTTGTCATTCGTTTTTAACGCTTGATACACTCAATCTTGTTTTATTCAGGTGCCCATTACAGCACACTCAACTCCACGCCTGGGTTTCACTCTGTTTGGTCACTTCGCCGACCAGTTTGTTCAAGTGGCCAACACCGACTGGCTATATCCTTCCACGATGCACTGATCGACTTCTTATTGAGAGGTTCATTGAATACAATTCTTTTACACAACAGAGATGTAGGAACGTATTGGAAAGTACGACGTTTAATGGATGCGACACTTATGGTGCACCCAAACTGTCTGTATTCCAGCATAACCTCATCTGTCGTGTTGGACTAAAAATTACTAGAAACGCCCACTTCAATCTTGCCGTAATGCCAATTCACTTACCAATCGAAAAACTGACTTGTCCGAATTTCACGTGGCTCGTTAGCTTGAGATTGACTGAATCACACGCGTTCACACCAGTACACTTGCTTCAGTTTGCAAATGTCTCCAACCCACTACTTCCACGTTTGGTTCCACTGTTCGATTGTCTTCATTCAATCTGATCGAACCTCCATTGTAGCAAGAAGGCTTTTGCCATCAGTAAAGTTTGCGCATTTGATATCAACTTTACAATTCAGGGCGATGGCATCGAACCCCCTAACCCGGACCGGGTACTCACCCCTGGATTAGTTGGCAAAACTGTTATGTCGCGTTACAGTGGGTTCGTTCACCCGACTCGTCTAGAGGGTTGATGAATGTAATCTCGTATTCTCATACACTATTGGTGGTCACGTCAAATTTTTCTGCTCTGTAGTTGTCCAGGCACAGCACTTTCTGGGTGTCTGTACAGCGAAACTATGGGAGCCACGACCGGAGCAATTTATGCAAAAATTTAATCCGTAAGGATAGACGCATTTACACTGTAACGCGTGTGTTCACTCTGGGAACTTATTGAGTTTACCCTTCCAAGGCACTCAGATCACATCTCTTCCGAAGCGTTTAACTCGTCAAAAGTTATCGCATTCTGTTTCATTTTCCGTACGCCATCCTCTGAAGGTGTCAAGTGTGACGAATCTTGCCTCTCCAGAATGGTCTCTAGTCGCCCAACGTCCTCAACATCTTGAACTCCTCTAATCTAGTGATCTCTGAATCGATTTGTGTCCCCTCCATTTATGGTTAAGAATCATGTCAACTTGCGTAGCTGTTACACTCCCTTTTCTCAAGCTTATATTGGTCAGTAACTTGAGGTTAACCTACAAACCAGCGTACATCCATCATCGTGTCAGAATGGTTTGACAGAAGTCTTTTCACTTGGTAAACAACGAGGTATTGAACATCCGTACTGTAGTAGTTACGAGGTCGTCTTGATCCGATTATCGCTGTTATCACGCTTGTGCAGTGAACTGCGATCATGTGGCTTCCCTAAGAATCCTGGCTGCAGCCGTGTTGTATTGTCTGTCTGCTCTGTACGCATGATTCTGTGTACGCCTGCTATAGGGAGGCCTGATATGAACTCAGTGACGCTTTCTCTAGCCGTGCAACTAATTGCACGCAGCGAATGTTTGCTCATCTCCCAACGACTAGTCTATTCTTTCATTGTTCAAGGTCGTTTAACCTGGATTCTTTTGAGCGTTGTTTAAAGCACTCGAAGTTACTACACACATTCCGCTTGGCACACCTGAGTGCCGTCTAGTGGAGTGGAGCCCACCTCGCGCCCTTTTTTTTTCATCTCTTGGTTGCTTCCCTTGGTCTCAGATTAAGCTAAAATTAACTGCATATCGTATTTCCAAACATTGCTGGAAATATGCGGTCTACTGATGAGTAGTCAGGGATTTGATTTATATACGGCTTGCCTTCAAACCCTACTGTGTTCTTCTAGTTCGACGCCTGTTGGGACCACATTTTGATTCTTCTTCAGGAAGGGTATTTTGAATTGTTTGTGGACCAGGGTCGAGCGCATACCCACTTGTCCACTACAGTTATCCGGCCAGGTAGTCTTATATATAGTTAGATGAGAGTTGCAGGAATTGCGTTAATCAACCGCCGAATGGAGGGGGAAACCACTCCAAAACCCTCACGTGATAATTATGTCAAACTGTACTCTTTGCGAGCCAAGTCGAATTTTGTCCTGATTTTGGAATTCGAGAGGCACAAGATGGACAAGCATGTGGTCAAGTCAAAAATTACATAATCAAGACAACAGTTACCCAGAGGGTTTTCTCAACCACTTCTGCTCACACGACAGTGGCTATCAAGTGTAAGTAAACACTGTTTCGTGCAGACGCTCTTGGGTAGATCTAGGTGGATAACGGCTTTTCATGACGTTTAGCAACCGGTATAATGAGATTTCCAACGGTAAATTCACTTATTTGAGATTGTTACATCAAGAGTTGTATAGAGTACTATACATATATTCATATTTCGCAGTATATTTTATGTACAGTCTACATCGTTTGTCCCTTTACCAAGTGAACGCCACTTGTGTGAATTAATTCAGTTGAACAATACAGTTTTCGTTGCGTGCGTCTCCTTGGTACGCCTATTCCACCTAGATCTGGATTGCCTATAGTGTGCTACTCAGCGACTGTGTTTTAACCTGACCATTGGTGTCCATACCTTTGTATAGGGATAGTCTCCCCACAAGTTGGTGAGCCCGTGTATTCACTTTTATTACACGTATTGCTAAAGTTTTGTTTATTCTGAAGTCCTTCCCCGATAGTTCTCCCCAAACACTTTTGTATTTTCACTCACCTTTTTTCTCTCCTTTCATTAATATGCCTTCGGATATTGGACACGAAGCAACTGCTCAGAGAACACTGTCACGACTTAACTTCCTTAGTTTGGAAGTTGAGACCCCAGGTTGTAGTTCACACAGATTGAAGTTATTTTCTACTTCAGGCGAATCCACTCACAGCACACCAGATGTAACTACGTCGTCTCAAATTTGCCTGAATCTGTGTCTTGAAATCTGCAAATGTAATTTATGAACGTGCAGTTGAGAACCCTTACAATGTCATCAAGTCGGCCATTATTAACAGGATGGCAACTTTTGACGAGGGAAACCTCCGCAAGCCCCTCACCGGCTTTGAATTAGATCATACCACCTTACAGATGCCTCATCACATGACTCAGTTGTCAAACAAGCAGACCGACACCAAACCGGTATTGCACGAGTTGTGGCTTCAGAACCTCACACGTGAGCTTCGTCACACATTGGTTGCTTTAGAAATGGATACACTGTTGACTAAACTGGCAGAGCTGGCTGACCAGATACATCACAGTTATGCTGTCCAGTAAGTAGCCCAACTGCAAGCGTCTTTCAGCCGCATCACTCTCCAAGAGGATATCTTAAACATGAAATAAAAGTTTGCACAAATATCCTTACAGCTAGCCACTTTAACAAAACTGCTATCTGGCATACGGTCACCAGTACGTTCAACGTCTCGCTCACGAATCATGTCGCGCGCAAAACAGTTCGATAAGGTTGTGCACTACTAGCACCGTCGGTTTGCTTTGCGTGCTCGTCGTGGCAATCAACATCGTTCTTTTCGGAATGGTTAAACTCAAACTAGAAACCACCGAGGCGGTCAGTAATGGCGATAGCTGCCACTGGCCTATTCAACCATTCAACGTCCCTCAATTTCCTCATTGATACGGGCGCCGAGGTCAGCGTTACTCTACCCACTGTTGACAAACAACTTCAAATCGGGGTCGTATATCCTACAGGTCGATAAACACACTGCAATACAGACCTGTGGAGAGGAACTACTCATCCTCGGCCTTGGTCTCCGTCGGCAATCCTACTGGACCTTTACCGTTGTAGATGTACAGCATCCAACTATTGGTGTTGATTTTCTCACCTCCTTTGTTGGTTGTAAACAGTCAGAAACTGCTGGGCTGCATAACAGCTCTGTGCGTACACGGAGAAGCCACATCCATTCATTCAATGGGATTAGGTTCGGCCTTGCCAGACAGCAGTTTCACAACTTTGCTTTAACGGTTATCACGCCTTATCAATCCATCAGGCTCCCTGTCGCAAGTAAAACACGACGGCAACCTTCACTTCATTTGGACCGCGCGAATTTGTCCCCATGCCATGTAGTTTTGGAAATGCAGCTCAGACATTTCAGCGTTTTATGCACCAGGTCTTCCCTGGTCTACACTTTGCGTTTGTCTATACTGGAGACATTCTCATCACAAGCAAGAAGGTACATCAACACATGTCACTTCCGTGTAGTTTTTAAACGCCTTGGTCAGTATGACATAATGCCGAACCAGATGAAGCGTGTTTCTGGGGTAGACTCCAAAGATCTTTGGGGCACCGAATCACTCGTGATGGTACTGAGTCTGCACCAGAGAAAATAGCTGCCCTTAAAGATCATCCATCACCACAATCCCACAAGAGCCAATGTCAGTTTTAGGTATTTTTAATCAATACTCTCGTTTTATCTCGTACTGTTCGGAGCTGTTGGAAACTCTTAAAGATTTGTTGGAAGATAACCCTATGCATTTTGTCCCACCACCTGCAGCTAACATTCCATTTCTCGCAGCAAAAGTCGCGTTATTGCAAGTGACCACCCTGACACACATGCGTGTAGACGAAGATTCTATTATCATTTTACATGCCGATGTATTTCAATCAGGTGTCAGCGCGGTTCTGTAGCAGAACCTGAATAGTCAAGTTCAGTCTTTATCGTTTTTCTCGCGCACGCATAAATGTACCGTAGTACCCTTCGTCGCGAATTGCTAGCTATAGTTCTTCCCACTGAACAATCTCGTCACGTGTTGGAAGGCAGGTGTTCAATTGTCCTATCAGACCACAAACAACTTACTTATTCTTTCAATACCAAGCCAGGCCGCTACCCTCCGACAGCAATTCGACAGTTGGATTACATCCCGTAGTTCACGACAGACGCATAGTAGATCGCCGGACATAAACACACCGTCGCCGATGCCCTATCCAGATTACCTTAAGTGGCCTACACCGAACCGACACTGTCGATTTGAAGGAAGTAGCACGAAAACGAGACAATGATCAGGAGTTGTAACAATGTTGCATTTATTCTACGCTCAAACTTCGGGAGTTGTCTGTAGTCAACTGCGAAGGCACAATTGCATGTGATACTACGACAGTCACTCCTCGTCCATTTGTGCCAATAAACTTTCGGGCACTGTTTTTAACAGTCTTTACGGCATATCTCTTTCCAGCATTCCTGCCGCCGTCAGGCTGATTTTATGCCCATTTTTTATGATCGAACACGCCACAAGTATATACGTGAATGGGCAAGCATTTGCCGTGATTTTCAACTCAGCGAAGTCTGGTTGCATACCATCGCGGTCCCCGGCACATTCGCTAACCCCGACGTACGTTTCAGTTATGTTCTTGTTGAAGTAGTTGAGCCGTTGCCGTATCCGGAAGGTCTTTGGCATATCTCTCAACGTGAGCTGACCGTTTCACCAGATGGCCAGTGACAAGAACTCTCCATCAACACGAATACCGAAACAGTTAAGCGTTCAATGAGCTGTCTCATTTTGTTGTGAACCTCAGTGGGTACACAGCGTAGATATTTGCACATAAAATGTTCAAAAACCCCTTGTTCCACCTGCTTGCAAGTCACTGAGTTGGAACTTTTAAGATCATTCCCTCCATTTCCATCAGTTTTTGAGTTTGGTCAAGCGTCCCCGTAGGATTTGGTTTTTCAAAACAATGAACGACGATAAGTCCAGCGTTTGTTTTTGGCTGTTATGCCCTTCCGCCTGTTCTGTTCTTGTCGGGGAAATCTCTCTGCACTCACTGAAGTACACCAACTGTTTTAACGTAAGCGTCGTGCAGATTTTTCATTTTTTACCAGTGACCGCCAACATATACCGCCAGAACAATCGGAAGCCAACAGAATTGAGGTAAGTACGGACAACTTCTTATATGTTATGTAAGTTCCAACTGGAAACTGTCACTTATTGAGGCTACTACTGTAAAACGTTTCAGTCCGGAGGATTTCTACATATTTTCCAAGGTGACGTGCGCTTTCTTATTCACGAGCTCGACCTATGTCACATATGCGTTACATCTTACTTTTCACCGATTAATTGTTCATTCACAATTATTATCCTAACGAATATGTCAATCCCTGATGCAACTGCTGCAACCACTACCTGTAAACCAGTCAAGAACTGGATGCAGAATACATGTAACAGGGCCTGAGATTCTGTCGGCAGCAGGCCAGTAAAATTACTCTTTTAACTATTGATCAGTGGATCATTATCACAGGTATTCAGTTTATGCACAAAGTATAGTGTGCGACCCTGATGAGTTATCAATATAGCCTTAATTCGATCGTACGACTGACGGAAGCAACACGTTCACACGTCTGTTCAACCTATTTGCCACCAAGTGAGTAGCCGAAGTTATGCGGACTAAACCCACGAGAATTCATTTCGATTTTCGGCAACACTTCACGGTCCTGATTGTGTGCTAGTTTTCACTCACCAATAAGAAATCAAGTTTATTTGAGCTCACCTCACACGGCCAGTTATGTAGCACGTTATTCATTACATTGTCATTCACATTCAGATTAAAACTATTCAGCAATATATTCGTACACACGTTTTCATCTAAACTAGTTTGTCTATGCATTTGCCCCACATCTATTGGTTAATTAGAGAATAGGCAAACGGACGAGTTGTATTGGCATAGCTACTTTTTACAAGTAAACTTCAATTACTTTGTCTTTTCCTCGTCTGGTCTGATCACGTTTTGGGCGTTTACCATAAGGGCAGTACTCAGGGAGATCGCTAACATTTGGTTAAAACATCGAATTGGTCAAGTGACAGTGTGGTCAGGCAAGGTTAAGTTCATGATTGTTTCGTTGTGTGTGGATCGTCTTCCTGGTTACGCACCTTGTGATTACTAAGATGACTGGTTAAAAATGCTATTTTACGTGACAGTTTGTCGCAGTCAATTTTGTGCCTCCCATACAGCTTCCGTTTTGTCTAATCCTATCCAGTCTCCTGTTTCAGACACCCCTCAGTAAAAATGTTTCTTCAAGAGTATTCCTCCTTATCATTGGGGCGAACTATGGCTCAAGTCACAGAACCAGCAGATCAGACTCGACCGTTTGTGAGTGAAGAAATTGATGCACAAATAAACGCAGTTGACACTTCATATTTTACAGTGCAGTTTGCATCTCCCGAAAACCTATCTCTCAGTGATAATATATCTGAATATAAATGTGACGCCTATCCACTTTTCGGATTGTCTTTGCCATTCAAAACTCCACTGTATACCACCACTGCACCCATTTGTTTCAACCACCTCGGGTGTCCTTCCTCAGGAGTGATTAGCGGCTAGCATTTCTTTGATATGAGAAATGCTAGCCGCTAATCACTATCCGAACGCATTTATTGAGAACACAATTAAACGCATGTCTACTAAGGAATAGACCAAAAATACCAGAACTTTCAAGTCTACTGTGCAAATACCATATCGTGAACAAACATCAGAAAAAATCCGCTCCATTCTGTCTGAGTACGCTATCCGGACCGTATTTCGGTTAGACAATACCTTAGAACGATTGGTAACACATCCTACGGATCCAATTTCTATGGGCGACCAGACAGACTGCGTTTACGAAATCAAATGCGGTGACTGGAACGCCAGCTACATTGGAGAAACAAGTAGACAACTGAAAGTACGTGTTGCCGAACACAAGAGACACACAAGGTTTCCTCCTAAACATGTCTATCATTTTCAGAGGCTAGAGAAGGATTCGTCCATCGCACTACATGCACTGTCAGAGAATCACGACGTAGGTTTTGATCAAGCTCGAGTGATTCACAAGGGTCTAGCTTCCTATGCGGAGCGGTGCTGTGCTGAAGCTCTCACCATTTACACACAGCACGCTTGTGTTAATCGCAATGATAGCAAACCCCTGTAAGATATCCGCACCAAATGTAGTACGAATGAAGTTGAATAGTTTGGGCGTCGTGTTTAACATGTTATTGATATAGGCCACCCGAGGTGGTTGAAACGTAGAGTATTACAACTTGCTCGAAACCTTGTGTTATCCCCAATCTGTTTATCAATAACATGTTAAACACGACGCCCAAACTATTCAACTTCATTCGTACTACATTTGGTGCGGATATCTTACAAAAGTGACACACAAATGCTTCGGCCATTTTATGTCCGATCAGCACCTTGTACATAGGCGAATCGAACTGGTAACCTGTGGATAGACATCCGGATTTTGACCCGAGCACATACATCGGAGCACGTGGCGCTGATTGCTGGGACCTCAAGGAGATAGACAAGTCACTTTCTACAGCTTCCACACTTCCTTCGCTCACAAGCAGAACTTGATGGTTATTTTGTGGACATCCACAAGCTAGCAAGTTCACAGTTGTCTACAAGTTTGCTGGTGGTCACTGGACCAATTGTGTGCGCAAACCTCCCCCAATTCATCTTACGGTCGTGTTAGATGCTTGTTAGTTTGAAGACTACTGATAAGTGAACGATCAATTTCTGCCTGCGGACAAAAGAAAAAAGAACTGAGGAATGTAACACGCTATTTTTGTTGATACCGAACATCGTGGGATCGCAAAGAGAACTCGGGTTGCAGAACCGAACACAGATGGTTGTGTAGCAATTAAACGGTAAATTTTGTGGTAGCCAGCTGTTTATCTACAACTGTATTGACCTAGTTGGCCCAGTAAGCTACTCAAACTAACTGATTTTCTCTGATCTGTCGTGGTATCTTTCGCGAACTAATGACCGTAGTTCTCTTATGCTAGGACCTGTGAGTCAGTCTCACCCGTTAACTCAGTTTTCAAATCTCACTTAGTGTGTTTGAATACGGCTTCCCTATGCACTACCACTTCAAGCCAGAGAATACGTCAGTTGGCTATCACGGTTGACAAAGTTTTCCCGTTTCTTCACACAAAATTTCACATTTTGTTTGGTTAAGGCCACGATGTCTGTTTTCATAACTGTTACAATACTTTGTGGGCGTAATATTTGCGAATGCACTTCTCGGGATGAAAGCCGTTCCCCAAGAGCCACGATCACGTTTCGTACATAACCACAGTAATTGCCATTCAGAGAATTATATCGTGATGTTGACTGGACTATGAAGTTACTATTGATCAACATGGTATCTTTTGGGTTGAAATGAATTTCTATAAAGGTTTATGGTTTATATCTTGATCTTCTGCCTCCCTACACCCTAACGTTTTATAATGTGGACAATAGGAGGACGCAGAGAGTTACGTTAATGAGAAAATGAACGGGAAACGATCCGCAGGAGGATTCTTCAACGTTCGAAGTACAAAGACGCAGAAATTCTCCTAATTGATTTTCGGTCTGGTGATCGATCTAAATCCAGTCATCACTTTGGGTTTTGACAGCATATCTGTAGCTAAATACGGAAATATATTGTATGTGCTAAGATGCTTTGTCGTTTTGAAAGAGAGGGGGGAAGGCGAAGATGTTGCACCTAAGATGGGTGATAAGCTTAAAAAGTTTGAGGACTACGGTTGCGATCAGTGATTCACTTATATGGCAATCACATATTCTTAGTTTGACAGAATGGACAGGCAGACTGGGATGTAAATTTGAAGCTAACCGTCAGTAATGTAAAGTAAGTGGAACAGACAATGTACTCTGAACATATATTGCAGTGGTCACTACTAAGACAACCGCAATGTACGGGAACTAATAGATGAAACTAGACAGAGGAGTATTACGTGTGGTTAATAAATTTTATTCAGCTGAAAATACACCTTCTATCACACTGATATTGCCAGCGTAAACGAAGCACACTGATGCCACAGCGGATGTTTTACTACGAACCAAAACAGATCGTGTTTAACCTAACGGGGAGCAGAAACACACCTTCGCATTCGAATATACAACTATGTCGTTTAGATGCCGTGAGTGTGAACATCATAGGCATGGAAATCTGGTTCTCATTTCATGGCAAATGTGACTATCTGCCAGGTATACGTTTTCCGCTGGATTGCCCCTGTTCTTGATAACAGAACTTTTAGAGTTAAAACCGGAGCAGACCTTTCGTCTCCCTTTTTCATTTTTGCGGGAGTTCCCCAAGGGCCAGTGCTAAGTCTTTTGTTGCTCCTCATTCACATCAACGACCTTTCGAACAATATATCCATCAACGCCCTTCTGTACGCCAACGACCTGAACATCGGGAATGCCATTGATCCCAGTGCGCCACAGGTTGATCTTGACGCGATTAATCGCTGGTCGGACGATTAGAGTCTCCTACTGAATGACAATAAATGTGCTCACATGTCACTTGGTGGAGATTCTGGCAGTGCCTTCATGATTCATAATGCGTTTAGCACAGTAGATATCATGAAGCTCGATCTGAAGAAAGATCTGGGTATCTGGTTATCGTCTAGGTTATTCTTCGCGTATCATCATGAGACGGTGGCAACAAAGGGATTCGCGGCTCTTGGGATGATCAGGCGCAATTTCCCCCGCATAGAAAAGGAAGCGTTTCAAACACTTTACGGGGTTTTATATTAGACCACTCCTCGAGTATGTGAATCACGTCGTGAAAACCAGCCTGAAGGAAGACATTAACTGTTCAGCGTGTCCAGCGCGCGACTACGAAGCTAGTCGCTAGCCTAGGCAATGTCACTTACGAGTTTCGACTGGGAATTCCTGATTTGTACCCACTTGAATTTCAAAGACTCCACGGTGATTTAATAATTACACACTTCTTTAGAGTATGTCTCGTGGAACAGTTCTTCACTGTGGCGAATGATGACGGCCGGCGAGGACATAACAGGAAGCTTTTCAAGCTTCGTCCTCGGACATTTCTAAGGCAGCAGTTCCTTTCTCACAGGGTCATTAACTATTGGAACGGTCTCTCTCCTGAGTTCGTCAACAGTGCTTCTAGGGATCGTTTTAAAGCTTTGCTTGATTCTCATTTATCTAAAATTTCATTATGCGAGTAATCTTACTCTGTTCTTGATATTCACCGTAATCCCCAAGAGCGGTGCGACACCCTGTTTTCAGTTATTGCTTTTCAAGTCAACGGACGCCCGCTGACATTGGGCAAGGAAAACCGACTGGATCCAGGACCCGAGGGTCCCTGCCTGGAACCTGTGTATCATTCGCTGGAAACGTAAATTGCTTTAATCTGCCGACTGTTGACCAACATAGTTCGGTCTTTCGTCAGCACTACGTCCTCTCCCTCTTTTCTTCTTTCAACTTTGTACATGTTGGTTCCGATGCTTCAGTTGGATCCTATACATAGGCTCTGTTTCTCGAATGGTCCTGCCGCCTGTCCAGCTGATTTCACTAAGCCCATAGCTGATGCTGCCCACTGACGTCCATATTCGCCGTGCAGTCGCACTGAAAATACTTAGTTTTTGAATATAAAATTGAGTATCCGCTGTGTGCTGGCAGGTCGGAACAAGCGTTGTGGGCAGTTCTCCAACACAGACACGTTGTGCACACATTCTGTGAGTTAAAATTGAAAATAATGAACACCCTTCTAAAGTAAACTGGTTATTCAACTACTCCACGCACATTGCCATTAATTAATCAACGATGCATTGAACAAGTGAGAATACGCTCGATCCTCGTCTATTAACAGTTTTTTGGAAGAGTAATCAAAATGTCCTCCTATGAGACGTCGAAACAATAAAGCTCTGTAGGTTCTGGAACCGAACCGCACATTTCCGGTAATGTATGGCAAAACGATAAATATTTCTGGCTCAGTCTAAAATTGACGGCGGCGAACAAAAGAAATAAGAAGAAGGACCGCGAAGCGGGACCTAGATTATTCAACGGCGCCCAAAGGCGCACCAACCGAAAAGTGTGTGGAACCTTTGAGTGCGTTCAGAAACGTTCACGAAATCCATGATAGTAAGCCCAAAATAACGAAATAATAGACGGGTCATTAGGCAAAGGAAGAATATTCACTTCATGTAGTTATCTGCACGACTGGAAAAACTTTCACCGAGTTTATATCAGGCCTTCTATCGCAGGAGTACACAGTAACATGCTAACAGTAAAGGCCAGTAGGTAGACGTGGTCACAGCTGGGTTCATCGGAGAAGCCACAGGATGGCTGGTCCCTGCATTCGCCGAATGTGATTAGCTCTTTTACAACCCGGATTGTGAGAATAAGGCGCATTAACCGCCGCACCATTTGTGGCCCCCACTCACACTTCAATGTTGACCTGCGGGTAAAGGACCGGAAGGCGTTTTTGTGGGGGCCTATATGTCCAGTAGACCGATGCTGTGTAGCAAGCTGGTAGGCTAGTATAAAAATAAAATGTTTATCTGACAAAAAATGTTACAGACGTGTTAATGTAGTGTTCTGGAAGTAATGCTTGTCCACTGGGCTTGCGGTGTATAATATTATTCTAAAATTACCACTAAAGCAGATGCCTGCGTTGAGTGTTCGACGAATATCCTGAGTCTGATAGAATATCGGTGACCACGCCTCCTGTCTTCATCCATTCTCTTCTGATTTGCTTGTAGCGACCCTATTTGTTTGTTGCTAACTGCGTTGAAGTTACGGTTATCCTTTGTACTCTTTCTCCCCCCTATACATACACATTTTGTATACGCTTGAACGTTTGTTTGAACGAGTATGGTTACCGGCATTTCACCCGTGCACTCGAACGTTTCTGCTACGGTACCTGCTCGCTTGACGTTTTGCCGTACTGACGTTTCATTTCGCCCTTCGTTCTCTCTCTCGTCATTTTCAAGTGCCAGCAATATACTTAGTCTACTTGTTGCGCTGTTCGTAACTGACCGGCCATAGCCCGTCTGAACTTAACAAATTGGTGAGCCCGTTTGCGATATATCAGTGTACACCTGAGTTCATTTTTTCCCCTCACTACTTTTTGGGAGCGTATATTTTGTACATAGTGCATACATGAAAATTTACAAATCCGATTCCATTCGCTCGGTCTCTACGGACACTAAAGAGGTCAAGTCCGAATTCTCGTCTTCCGTATCGTTCATTACGCTAGCTGTTCCCGCTTTTGGGAATCTCGATCAAGAGCTGTGATCCTCTGTGCTGGAAATAGAGTTCGGCAACCGGCGCATAACAAACGACTCGGACAAGTTCTCGCAGCTTATACCGCGTCTTCCCAGAGATGTACTGAACCTGATTAGTGATATCTTACTAGGGTCGACAACTGATCGTTAGGAGTCCGCTGAGCAAACAATTCTTGAGGAAACACAACCATCCGGTAAAATGCGTTTGGAACAACTGTTTCAATTGCTACAGTTGGAGGACAAGAAGCCGTCGGTTCTTCTTCGGGAGATGCGACATTCAGCGGGCAAATCACACGTGCCTGAGTTGTTTTTGCAAGAGTTGTGGATACAAAGATTGTCTGAGTATACACAGGGGCTACTTTTCGTGTTATCCTTACGTTCGTTAAGTGACCTAGATGTTTCGGCCGACGCAATACATGAGCGTTTCCGAGGCACAGGGCGGCCAGCAGTACTTGGGCAAATAGTTAACTCGAACAGTCCGGCAGATCATTTGTTGGACACGAAGGACGTTGAACTAGCATGCCTGTGGAAAGCATTGGAATGCCGTGAATGCCACCCTTTAGTAACAAACGTCGGGATAGCTCAGTTGCGACGTGAACTGGCTGATCTTCGCGCCAGCAATCAAAGTAATAGGTCACCGTCTAGAATTTCTCCAACGTGCGCCCGATCACCGCCCGGACTGAAAACTGGCAGTGTTTGTTGGTATCATGGGACGTATGGTGAAAACGCTAGACGGTGCCGACCGCCATGTAGCCGTCATGCTTACAAACGTTTAAACTAGCAGGCCGGCCTGTTCTAGCGACGACAGCCACAGGCTAGTTAAACGGCATTCGCCGTTTTTTCTGAGGGATTTAACCTCCAAAATGTATTTTTTTAATCGACACAGGGGCGGAGGTCAGTATCATCTCGCATTCAGTAATGGATGCGCGATCAGAATCCGGCACTAATCTCCGAGCTGCGTACGGTAGCCCATTAGAACCCCCGGTCGTCGGCTGTTAAATTTAAACCTCGGTCTCAGACGCGATTTTCCCTGGGTTTTTCTTGTGGCCGATATTCCTTTCCCCATCGTTGGTATCGACTTCTTCCGACATTTCGATTTACTGGTTGACGCACGTCGACCGCGTCTGATCGATACCTCGATAAAAATAAACGTTCAGGGCAAGCCGTCGCACACCTCTGTGATCAGTCCTATGCTAGCCAATTCCCTGGTTTGCGAACCTCATGGGAAACTTTTATCCGAATTCTCTCAACTGATCCGCCCCGCTAACGAATTACCTGCCTAAAAACTGACGTCGCGCATCGCATTGTCACACGAGGGCCGCCTGTTCGAAGTCGTCCACGCCACTCAGCTCCCGATAAGCTCTAAATTGCCCGAGCTGAGTTCGAGCATATGCTCCAACTCGGCATTGTCCGTCCGTCCAATAGTCCGTGCGCTTCGCCATTGCACATGGTGCCTGAAAAGACTGATAACGACTGGCGCCGGCACGGCAACTATCGAGCGTTGAACAACGCAACCACTCCCGATAAGTATCTCATTCCCCACATTAATGACTTGACGGCAAACCTGTCGGGAAAACAGATATTCACAAAAATCGACCTAGTGCACGCTTACAACCAGATTCCTGTAGTCCCGACAGCACCTTTCGGACTTTTCGAATTCTTACGCATGCTGTTTGGTCTGAGCAACGTGCTCAGACTTTCCAACGTTTTATTCATGACGTGTGCCGTGGACCCGACGGTGTTTATCCATACTTAGATATCTTGGTGGCTAGCTCATCGCAGGAGGAACATCGCGTACACTTGCGTTAATTATTCACTCGACCGTCGCATCATTGGGTGACCATACACTTAGCTAAATGCTCTTTCGGAGCGTCCCGCGTAGCCTTNTACACTTAGCTAAATGCTCTTTCGGAGCGTCCCGCGTAGCCTTCCTAGGTCACAGTATATCCGCGAGCGGGATCGAACCTATCCCCGACAAAGCACAGGCAATGGTGGACTACTTGGAGCTCACATCGTTCAAACAACTTCGATGTTTCGATAGTTTCGTGGATTTTTACCGTCGTTTCATACCTAACTTCGCCTGTCTAATGCAACCGCTCGCCGACCTACTCAGAGGCAATGCACGTTCATTTTTATCCTCAGAGACCACAAAAATGACCTTCATTAATTTTAAAAGGGCTATCGCCAACATGGCATCGCTGTCGCAACATCATCCGTCTGATCCTTTGGCACTGAGCGTGGATTCCTCAGAAGTGGCTGTAGAGGCGGTTCTGCAGCAGCAACTCAGTGTCCACTGGCTTCGTCTCTAAACGGTTACAACCAACTGGGTCGCGGTATAGTGCTTTTGGGAAAGAGCCGTTAGCTGTATATCTCGGCACCCGCCATTTTCGACATGTCCTTGAAGGCAGGGACTTTATCATAATCACAGGCCATAAACCGCTGACGTACGCGTTACGCTCGACAATGGACAGGTACACCCCCAGAGAGACCATATACCTGGATTATATCGCTCAGTTCACGACCGATATTTGTCATATCTCAGGTACTGCGAACCCAGTTGCCGATGCTCACTCGTGCATTAATGCTACACTGAGCATGACAGAAAGCTCAGTAGAGCTGGCAGCTATCGCAGCCGCACAAACAATGAACCGGAGGTAGAACAACTCCGCCGGTCCAGTTCCTTCAAGTTGGAAAGTGTTCCCATTGATTCCACCGGAGGTATTATTATTTGTGACACTTCACAAGGCATTCTTTGTCCGGTTATTCCATTTTCCCTCCGCCGCCGAATTTCCGATACGTTGCACAACATGTCTCACCCTGGCATACGTTCAACAGTCAAAATGGTCACGCAGCGCTTCGTCTGACGCAACGTCAATCGCGACGTCCGCACAGCGTGCATACACTGCCAGCGGTCTAAGATCCATCGTCACACGCGTAACCCAGTGGGATGTTTCGCAGCCCCGATGAGCGTTTCTATCATGTGCATGTCGACCTGGTAGGACCCTCGCCACCGTCGGAGGCTATACCAATTCCCAACTGCTTGTCGGAAACCGTCGCAGGGGCATCCTTGGAGTGTTGGGTCGCCCAGTTTGGTTGCTCTGCTGTAGTGACTACAGATCGCGGATCATATTTTGGCTTGGCCGTCACTTCACTCCTCAGCACTCTAGGCTGTAGTAGAATCTTCACAACAGCTTACCACCCGGCAGCCAATGGGTTGGTTGAGCGGTTTCGTCGGCATTTGAAAAGTCCACTATCCGCTAGCAACAACCCCCATGGCACGAGGTTTGGCCACTAGTCTTGGTAGGTATCCGTAACACGCAGAAGGCAGACCTGCATACCAACCCGCCCAGTTAGTCTATGGGTGCTCCTTACGTTTACCCGGCGAGTTGGTTGCCCCACGCGCAACGGGACCTATCAACTTCGCTTATCACGGCGAGCGGTTGGCCCAACACATGAGGCGACTCCGACTACTTCCAGTGAGAGAACAGACGAAGCCAACGTGTGTACATCCTCGTCTGTCAACTTGTTCTCGTGTTTTGGTTCGCGCGGTTACTCCTCAACGACCTTCACACCCGCCGTATACTGGACCGTTCTGAGTACTCGCAAGTTATGCTAAGATTTTCATGTTGTAACGCAATGGCAAACGCGAGGTGATCTCTATCGATAGACTAAAACCAGCGTTTATGGAGGTACCCGAAAAGGAAACTGATTCGTGAGCAGCAACGCCCTCTTTGGTCGGTGCATTACCTATCGTCGGTACAGATTCGGTGTCAGTTGCGACTCCGCCTGCCTCGACGGGGCCAAGCCCCCAGAGCAGACGCGGGCGAGATTTGCGGAGGCCACTGCGATTCGCAGATTACGTGGACGTCCGCCGTATCTAATTTTTGTTGTCACACTTCCTTACGAAGTTGATTTTAGATGGTCTGACCTACAGCAGACTGTTGACGAGACGTTTTATTTCGAAAAGCAAAAGAAAGCCTTATTTTGTCGGACGCCATGGAATCAGAAAACCCGGTGAGGTCATCGTTTTCAGTTTGTGAGCACTGTACATTCTAGGTACCTGGAATTAGCCATCCATCATCCGCATGGGGCACTAAAGGCGTGCATTGCTAGAAGACGCTAGAAAGCTCGAATTCCGGTGAAGATCGCCTACGATGGACGTGAACATGGCTACAGCCCTACTAGGCCGACCACAACGTGTCTGTTCCCAATTCCCCTTCTGCCCACAACTATTAACCTGCCCAACCGTGCCCCCCAACAATTTTCATTTGGTTTTCCTCCCACTTTCCACCGGACGTGGACGCTAGCTGTGTGGCAGAAGTAAATTGGCCCATTCACGCTAGAGTCAACGGTTCCGGTTAACTGAAATACTCCTACATTATCGAAGTCAACCCCCTGGTTTTCTTCTAGCATGGAAGCTCTGTAGCGACCCTATTTGTTCATGGTCAACTGCGTTGAAGTTACAGTTAGCATTTGTACTCTCTCCCTTCCCCCACATTTTGTATGCGCTTAAACGTTTGTTTGAACGAGTATGGGTACTGGCATGTAATCCGCGCACTAGAACGTTTCTGCTCCGGTGCCTGCTCCCTAAACGTTTTGTTGTACTAACGTTCCATCTTGCTCTTCGCTCGCTCTCGTCATTTTCAAGTGTCGGCAATATATTTATCGTCCACTAGTTGCGTTGTTTGTAACTGACCGGACATAGCCCGTCTGCACTCAACGGGCTGCCTTCCACGTTCAAGATCGTTGTGCTGGTGAGTAAGAGCCTCATTTGCAAAGACAGACACGACCATTTCACTTACGCAACGTGTTACTAAGGGTTTATGTTGTTTACCTGTCGGAGCTCATTCTCACTTAGCTCGTTCGTCCTTACTTCCCACCGCCAGCCCTTTGTTTGTATGTTTCTTGGTTTCACTTGCGCTTTATCACTTCACCATTATCTGACTTGACGTATTCGGCTTCGTCGATGTGAATCGTTGTTCTTGGGACTTGTAAATTTGGTGGGTTCAATAACACGGTTCGTCGTTATTTACATCCATTCAGTTTTTCTTTTTTTGTACGTTGGCACCCTAGAAATTAAAAACTGTTGCCTGTACTTTATAGACCGTAAATATCGTTGAAATCTTTGCAAAATAAACCGTTTTCAAGTTACTTAGATGGTTATGATTTTGTATTGTGTTTCAGCTCGTGAAATCGTTGGGATTTTTACTGGGAATTTTTGTCGTCACCTCTCAAAGGCGTAAACGAGAAACGCGCGACCGTTCTGTGGCACAGCGATCGATGGAAAAATTACGGGAAGTTACGTATCACGTTATTTCGGGGAAATAATGTTGAACTCTCATTGAAATCAATGTAATCGACATGGCAAGATATACTCTTTTTGAAGCTTCAATGTAATTAACTAGGACAACGTGACGATTGAACCGTTGTCGGATCGTCAGGTTTGATTTTTTTATAATGCTGTAAACGTAAGGTACACCGGTAAAACTTTTGCAACGTAGGAATATGCAGAAAATGACAAATCGGCAGTATTTTCTTAGTTATCTTTCGCATGAATAGTCATTCGCTGTTGTCGCGGTTGTACACTTATTCATGGGAGCCTGATCTGCGCCGGATTGTGGCCTGCTGAAAGGAAGTCTTTGAGGAGTACTTCCCGCCCATGAATGCGAAGGCGACGCCTGTAAACAGAAATGGACACTACAGAAAATCTTGATGTACGACAGAGAAGTTTCCAAAACATCGACACAATATGTATGCAGAGAAGTCAAATTGAACACAGCACTTCTACGTTGAAAGCCCACAAAAGTTTGATGCAGCTGTCCCAGCTTATGACTGAAGGCAAACACTACCCTCTGCTGAAGCACACGATTTCACGATCCATTTCTCTTAGCTTACGAGTGAAGACAATCAGTTCTCCGCATTTAAACATACAGGTGGACGAGTGAAGTCACTGGGAACGATCATACGAGGTAATCGACCTAAGTGGTCTATTTGAAGTCTGTGGAGAATGGTACTCACTTATTCCATCTTGTTTCAACGCAGAATGCAGACGTTGGTTTGCGTACGTTCTCTGTATCCTTCCGTATATCGTAATCCGTGAATCAGATAAAGTCCTCATCATCTCGTTCAACAATTCTGATATCTGTATGACGGCTGTGCACGCATATGTGAAGGGACTCACTTTCCTCCATTATGTCGAGAGGTTAATCACTGTAGGTTCTAGTGATTCGTACTTTCTCGGTTCACTACAATTGGTGCCGTGACCAGGACACGAGGATGAAGATCCCGTGGCCACAGCCGTTTGAGGATGGAGATGTTCGGAGTTTCCTGGTGGACTTCGAGGACATGGCGGAGGCGGTCAGAGTGGAGGCAGACAGACCGAAGCTAGTGGCCCTGCGGATGCTGCTTAAGGGTAGAGCGGAGGCGGAGCTGGAGGCGGCGCTGGATGCGGCGTGATGGGGTCTTGTGGAGCTGAAGTGGGCCATCGCGAAGGAGGCGCTGAGCGCCGGGTTCGCTAGCCTCGCCGACTGCCCACAGGCAATGAGGCGGTTCAAAGGCTTCCGGCTTGGACCAGCAGACGACGCTCTGGTCTACGCCATGTCCCCGCGGTCAGCGTTGTGAAGCTCCTTGCCACATTTGGACTAAGACTCAGAACAACGCCTCTGACGGCACAGTCCATGGGCAGAATGTAACCAACAGTCCGGGGTCAGCTCAGAGTCGCTCTCATCAAACAGCCCATGACGCTGAAAGAGCTGGCCAATGCAGCTCGACAATTGCTAGCAGAAAATGCCGCGACAGTCAACGAGGTGGAGGCAAGCGGACCATGTGAACTGAATGACATTCGAAGCGCAGTGGAAAAGTTCACTCAGAAAGCGTCGGATTTGAAGGTGAAAAAGTAGGAGAACCGTGGCGACATCTGTTGCGGATGCGGAAGACGGGGACACTGCCGAAGATTTTGCCTACTGGGCAAGAGAATGTTGGTCAAGGGGAAATCAAGCAACTACCCGAGAAGGCGTGAACCTACCAGATGACTGAGATTGAAGTCGCCTTCCACAGGGTGGACACCTAATCGACCTCGGTTGCTTACTGCATGTAGATGCGGCAACGGGGGAGCCGCACAGAAGTAAAGTGGTCTCGTAACGTTCTATCCGTGAAGACAGTCGTGTTGCCAGAAAGATCGCCGTCGTGTGGCTGCTTTAGTCATGCAGGTTTTCAAGTAGTTTCATGCAGGGACTGATAGCGACGGTTGAATTTGTCTGCAGCAAGAAGCCAAAACTGCGAGCCCATCAACCGTAGGATTGGTGAGTTGAGCTTAGTCGTCCACCACCCATTAATAGAGACGCGATCTCTGCAAACGGAAGTAGACACTACGAGGAGCCCTGCTGCATCAGTAAAAATGTTTCAAGAACACTGTCAGAGTATGTAAGCAAGAAAGCCATAGTGAGCAGCGAAAAAAACTCACAAAACCATGCGTGCTATCAACGGCGAGCTCATTCTCATCATGTTACTCACGGAGTAACAATGTTCAGGGTGATTACCGGAGAAACGATTACCTCGCACAGGGGTGCAGTTTCAGAACGGAGTTGTGGATTCCGCCCGGTCAGGTGTTCTCAGACAAGGTGACTCGCAAACGTGAGCATTCGGTAAAGAACGCTCTTGATGTACAAATCAACATCGACAACTTCACGACGGTCGCATCCGTAGGTAGTCTGCATTTCAAACTCTCACATGAGCCACTCGTCATGGATCCGTATCCCCTCAATGGCGAAGGCTAATGAGTCCCCCATGGTGTGTAATCATCTTTAATCATCCGTCAGTATCCTTCAGCTTATCAGTCGTGCGATTGCCGTAATGGGCAACGTCACTTTGCCTGTGGATGGCCTATTTGTGTTCAATGCCGAGCCAGTGACACAACAAATATTCCATGATCTCCCTGTCCCTTCGGCTGATAGCATCCTGGCCGGGTTTGAACCCATGGACTACGGTGTAAGGGTACAAATTATTGTTGCTCCTTGTCGACAGTGGCCATTAGGTCGAATAAACAACGACTATGGAAGCAGCTCGCTTTCTAACGAGCACGACGGTCGAACTTTTTCCATTCGCATGCTTACCAACGTCGTCAAGTACATGGAACTAACACCACACGATGTCGCAGCCGAGCACTACACGGGTTATCATCATTTGCGCAGTCATCGCATCTATCACAAGTTATCTAATCCACTAGACACGTCGCACACCCCTGCATACACCCCTACAACCTTCACACTTCCTACGGTAGTAATAAATTTAGACGGTTCTCAGGAAATCATGCAATCTCACCTTATCATGACGCAGAGCTGTTTTCGACCCACGGCACCTCCCATGAACGTAAGCACCGCCTACATCTTCCAGGTACCTCTAAATGCACTCCTGGAACTGTGAGAAAGAACAACATTTACGATTCCCGAACAGTACCTTGAAAGCCGAAATATAATCTTTTTCCTGAAAATGGAAAATAGCCTCGGTTACTGATCTGGTAAACAATATCTGTCTTGTCATATTCCTAGAAATACATTATTTTGGCATCCACGTTTTAACACTGTCACACGCTGAAAATTATCCGCAGGAAGCATATGCTTACGCTTCTAGACCGTTGCTATGTGAGTTTGTGATATCGACTGAACAGTTAGAGGAAGAACATTCAAACGAGTATGAAATTTGCCTGTTGTTCTGTGAGAAACATTTTCGTTTTAATTTGTAAAAGACTTTCATTAAGTACGCTGAGAAATCGTGTTAAATGAACGTCGAAATAGGTTGACGAAGTAGCTGAAGTTTTGTGGTTTGCTAAATAGAAGGAGTTAGCAACGAATGATTAATAAACGTGCACATTAAATTTGTATACCATTTTTCCTGAACTTAGTCGTTCGACATACCGTGAAATGGGTGCCGGCGGTTGATGAATGAGTATTCATCCCCACGTGGAACTAGAACTCACTGAAATTGGGAAGCACCAAGGGTGACTAGGTAAGACTGCAGCTGATAAATTCTAGGCAAATTGTGGGCGTAAGTTGTCGTTAGCTGCTTGCTGTATTTACTGCTCTCTGTAACCGGTTTATACCTGTTTTAGCATTATGGTAAAGGAGAAACCGGAAAGTTCATGGAGTTTCGTGGAACCCCTAGCAGGTGGAACTACATGTGCCTTCTAAGAGGCAGAATAGTTAGACGGGAAGCGGAACAAGCCACCGTACGAAGCCTTCCGGTGAGGCACTGACGTCTATGCTGGACGGCCACCCTACGTGCGTTCTGTAGTCACAACGCTGATACATATGGTTGAACGACCTATGGCGAAAATGATATGGAATTGTCTAAATGCATTTATTATATGTACATCATTATCTCTAATATTCCATCCGAATTGCCGCAGTCTCCTTGCTGTCGGTTCTGCTCCAGTAGAAGTCCTCTTCTTACAGTGTGTGCGAATCTAAAGTTAATCGTTACCTAACGTGGTAGGTAGGGCATCACTGACTGTTGCCAGTGAAGTCCGTGAACTCATTTGCCAATACTTTCACTCGAACTCACTTGGGTTAGGGAACAACACGAAACTCATTTTCATCCACTAACTAATGATGCTGCACAGGAGCCTCTTTCATGTCTCAACATCGGAGGCGGCACAATCGTTGAAATGGAAGCAACCTTACCAGCGTAGTTGGTGAAATCATACCGCACCTGATGAGGGGGGTTGCAAGTGCTCAGTGCAGGAAGGGCAGTGGGATAAATCAGCACTATCCACGCATTGAAAGTAGAAAATTAACTCATCGTAATCGCGCCGGTAACCAGTCGTGTTGACGGGGTTACCACAATACTCACAGGGCACCCCAATGTAGACAGTTTTCTTCCATCTTGGCCGTTTTGGATTGAAGGATGGAAGAAAGGGAATTCTGTTCGCGACAACATCTCGGTTGAACCCTCAAACCAAATAGACAAAAGTGTCCAATCACTCTCCCGAGCCACCACAAGTAGTCATGCGACGAAACGAATATCGGCTTCTGAGTGGATTCGTCTGAATGGTGATTATACATTTGATTACATTGTTGTCTTTGATGACAAGCAGATCTTCAGTAACATTGATGTATGCAAACCGACTTACTTAATGCAGGAGATTTCAACCGATGACGGATGTAAATATATATGGTCGTTATATACTCACCTTATACATTTGCAGCATACTGCTTCAACTCAGCACATTGTGTGTTGTATTTGAAAAGATGCCTCGAGTCGTTCACTCCACTTGAATTGAGCCAAAGATTTGTTGGGTGCGCATCGTACAGGAGAGCAGTCATGTCGTGGTTGTTGTCCAGTGTTAAAGAAATGACAACTTACTTGGTTTTTCTCCGAAAGACGTGGAAGCTTGATTAGCAGTATGTGTCACGGGAACTGTGCAATGAGAAGTATGTGAACCGAACTCACTGAACACGTCGTAATACACGGCTCCCGTTCTTACGTCGCTCGTAGACAATACACCGGTACGCCATCTACCACGTAAAGTCCGAAGTAATCACACTCATTATTACAATTCAAGCGTTCACTGCCCGATTCTTTGTTTGAACTGGGCACGTACGCAACACTGTGGTTCCTCATGCATCTACCTTAATAAATTCTGAGCCTGAATTTCAAAAATAAAATACCATAAATTCTTTAGTGGCTTAAGCAGTCCAATGACAAGAAATGACCAAAATATGGTAACACTAAAAGAACCTGTAAAGATAACGCGTGTATACAAAAGGTACGCGCATAAGTAAAAGGAAGACACCTCAAAATTGGGAATGGCTCACTGATAGGCCTAAATCCTTGTAATTGTCTGGGCCACCGCCCGAGAGAAAAGCAACGCCAAAGGGTAGTTCCCGACGATGGCTGATAGATAATTCCGACCAAAACGTGAAATGATGAACGTTCGGCGTCGATAGATCAGCAAACACGCCGTGCGATCGACACACTAGTGCAAATATCCATCCAAATGAAGAAGACAGAGAGCGCGGCAACTCCCGTTTTATTGATCAAGACAACCGGATTTTGAAAAAAATGATGATGCCTTTAAACAAGTGTACAGGTGAAGTTAACGGGGCAGCATGTACGAAAATATACAAAAGAGGTGTGGAATATACTTAAGAATTGTAGACTCCACAGGTTGTTTCAATCAACGGCCATTTAAAACAAGCAGATAGGAGTCCATGACGCAGAGTTCAGTGATTTCAAACTCTGTACCATGTACCAAGATAATAAAGTGGAATATGTGGCGAAATAATTTCTCCACCCACTGTAACCGAAGAAGTTACGGAGCTCGTCTAACATTCATGCTTCCTTGCAAAGACTGACACGACCGTTTACTTTACTCGGACGACAAGCCGTTTCTCCCGCGAATGTCAATCTTGGTGTACTACTGGATTTTGGCACCGTTTGCTTGTGGAAACTGCCTCCGGCAGAGTTTCCCTCTTTAATTCCAAATGCTGGACCTCTTTTTACTTTTATTCCGGTTTCATTTGCGCTTGATTGCTCCGTCATTAAGAGATCGCTGCATTTGAACATACTCACGTGGTTCGTTAATCTCGGGACTTGTATAACTGGCGGACTCAGTATTGAGCTTTTTCGTTATCTTCCTTTATTTGTTTTATTAATTCTTGTACATTATCACCTTATCAAAAAGAAGATCGTCAAAACAAACGTTTTCCCCGTGAATCCAAATCGGCCACTCCACGGGCTCAGAATTCATAGGCGCTCTTTATTCACAGATGCGGCTTAATTGAATCCAGCATATCGATAGACGTTGCAAATAGACTAATCTCTGCCCGGATACCCACTGGACGTCCGGGAGTTGCACTCCATCCATTGACTGCTGGTCCCCAGTTGACCTACATCAGCGGTGAAATCAATATATCCTCGAATGATTTCAGTATTGTTTCCTCAGTTACCTTATCATATATACCTTCTTACTCCAAAGATTTTTATCCTCACGAGGACGTATCTAGGAATGATGAATTGCTCGCTGTTTTATATGACTGAAGCATGCTTGGAGCCGCTAGTCCTAAGGAAAGACCACGTCCACGGGTAGCCGTGTGGGATAGCGTCAGCCTCACCGGAAGAGACGGAGTATGTCGAAAGTCCCGTGCCCCAGCTATAACTGGGAATTCACGTGAGGAACATTTGATTCTTAAATACAGGCTCTTTAAAACGCAATTACATCTAAAAGAGGGAAGCTAAGGTTTATCGAGGTAGTGCTAGAATTTTGCAAGAGGTTGAAGGGAAGATCTGTGGTTATTAAGGCTGATGAACCATTTGGAAGGATGATTGTAAATGTTATCTAGTCCGGCTCGTTATACACACCTCACACTTATGGGTTTCAAGGGAACAGTCTATGCGCCATTTGGTTATCAGTGCGGGCCTGTCAAAAATGGAACTAGAACCTTTTGAAAGACCACCTATGAAAGTTGTGGACTGAACGTGACCAGCAGATTGGTTGGCAAATGAGAGGAGATTATTCTGAGGGTCGAGCCAAGGCAGCCACCGAACACAGCTGACAGCTGCCTGGCTGGGTAGGATTCACTTAGCCGACATAGATACTGAGGCAACGATCTGGGAGGACCCGTAAAGTCATTCAGGTTTTAAAAACGGACGAGTCTAGCGTCTCGAGGCTCTCCATGGGGGAAACTGGGGGTCTCCAGCGTTTAACCACCCACATGACAGTTGACGATCCCCAACTCAATTTTCCATCTTAGTTAAAGTGCCCAAGCAACCTTCTGCGTGTTATGGATAGATTTTTAGTCCTATTCAGAAAACTAGGCGGAAGTAGCTGACTTTGCCCCTCCGTGGCGGTCTGACAATGCTAACCTTTCTAATGACTGTTGGATGGCTCAAAAACGCCTGAATTTAACAGGTAAAAGATGTTCCCGCGACACCTGATTGAAGCACAAGTAGAATAACAAAAATAGACACAACTCACGGAAGGTTGTATATCAGGATTTGACACTATTAAAGATAAGACCTTCCGCAGATGAGAGCTATCCACCAGCCGGTTTTTTAGGTACAAACATGGAAGAGTGAAAAGTGCGTTCTACTGCGTGGCGCGATACAAGGGGACCTCCTTCGACAGTGCCTCGCTGCAAGGGCCGGTTCTGGCAAGCAACCCTGGCGGGTGTTCTGCTGCGGTTCCGCAGGTACTTCGTTGCTTTATCTCGAGGTACGTGAGAAAGATAAATTTGCCTGATGGAAAAAGGCGGTTACCGAGCCTCTTTCAATGGAATGTTGAATCAATGTCCCGCCCACGGGACACGCATGACATTACGGTTTATCCTTTCAGGGCCAAACTTCACCCTGCTACGCGTCATATGCGCGCAGGAATACTGAGTTTGATGATGGGCATCAACCTAAAAAGGTGGCCAGTCATGTTGTGAACGGACATAATTAAGTTGACGACTGCCTGTTACCGCTGCGTACGTTTGAGGATGCCAGATTGTCGTGCGTGATATACGCGGAATGCTTCTCTTTGAGGGATTTTAACTGGTAAATTGAACGTCAAGCATAACCAAGACGTTGGTGGATATATCACCGAATGAAAGGAAGCCCATGTGAGCAACAACGAACCCAGGTGCCATAGTCATCAGGAGGCACCTGGGATCTAATGGCATGTATCAGAAGACCGTTCCAGATTGGGCATGTCCACTGAAGAAGCCATCTTCTCGAAGGGGGTTATTGGACTCTATTGCTTCGGTGTACGACTTCTTGGGGTTCATTGCTCCACTTGTACCTCACGGTCGAAGGTTAGTTGGCGTGAAAATCGGATTCGATGCACCTAAGAAAGAAAAATACTAGGGAAAACAGGAGTGTTACTCAAGGGGCATAGTGACGATGAACCCCGTTTTTGCATCGCGTTGTATCATACCCCATGGGAAGACGCCAACGCTTTTGGAGTTACATGTCTTCTGACGCTTCCAAGACGGGTTGTGGAGCTGTCGGCAATCCTCAAGGTATTTTAGGAGATGGCTACATCTTTCGATGATTGTCGATGAGAAAATTCCTGGTAGCACCCTTGAAGTCACCGCCATTTACGAGGTTAGAGCTCACAGCCGCAGGAGTAGTTACCAAACCTAGCAGGTTTATAATGAATGAACTCAAGTTGATCCTGGATAACATCACAGTTTGGACAAGCTCCGTCATTGTGCTGGAACACGCTGGAGCACGTGCTTGAAGAACGCCTTATTGTTATGTCACATTTGTATCTGACTTCGTTTTAACTTGTCTGAGACCATACTGAAATCTGCTAGTAGCGACACATTTCATCCGGGCTAAACACCACGCATTCATCTCCGCGAGAGACCTTCAAGGGGTGAAGAAAAGACTTGACATTTTGTGCAGATTTAATAAACAGTAATCACATGTGGAGCTTTCCGACAGCTTCAAGAAAAGGGACTTAAATTAACGAAGTTGACGTTAGTTGCCAACGTTATTGGTGTGCGATGGCGTGGTAAACTTGTTTCATGTCATTCATACTGGCAAACCCTGTTGAGGCCAAGCCGTTGTCAAGCGGCACGTAGAGGAATAACGGCCACAGGATTCAGAACAAGGTTTGGTCAGACGCCATTTGTTAATATTTTGTAAACAATAAAATTTGGCAAACAACAGGCTACACATTTGAATTCTGACGATCGTCGTCAACAAAAAAAGTATATCAGGAGTCACATATCGACCGCTTATAGTTAAAAATGTTGTGAGATGGATATAGAGAGTTACCTTTCAAGTTCCTTTAATGATGTCAGCGGCACAGGACAGGTTTACACTAGGCGAAGCACACCAGATAAAAGCAAGCAGGTTACAGGTTAACCTGTAAACACGCAAAACTTTGCTCGCCAATAAGTACGGTTGATTTGCAAATTTGAGAGGAGTTCATGCATGGAGGGCCAAATGGCAAATTTATATGTCAACAAGGTCTGAAAGGAACTTTCTAACAGATTGAGCCACCGCGTAGTACACACCATACTTGCGCAGTGTCATGTGTAATACGTTTCATGAGTCATTTCCCTGCATGAAGTCTGACTGGCAGTGTTCTGTTTTGCTGAACACTCTGCATAAGTTGAAACTGGATTTGATGTTTGAATCCACTTTTTGACTGGACCGGCAAAGTGCATTTAGTAAGAACTGCACAGAGCACTCTAAAGACCGACGGGGTACGCCGGCCTGATTTAATTCTGTCGCTGCAAACTCTGCCTCATGCGTCGGTGAAAGAGTTCCAACCGGACTGTCTCATGACATTTGATTGATGATAACTGTTATGTGCGCGTCAAGGCTGCCCATGTGCTTCACACACCCGTCAGGACTCAGGCTGCGCTCCGTTTAGTCACACTTTCAACAATTAACAGCTCAGACCTCCACGCACCTAACAGTGGTGCGACTGCTAGCAGATGACGCAATATTGTGCGCACTTCTTTCGAGTCATATGTTTTTTCTACCGTTGTTATTTCTCGTGAGGCTTAATTTTATTTGCCCCCGAATAGGAATACAATGATACCGCCGCCACATTGAATCATCATGGACGTAATTATCAGGCATGATCATGAAAATGAAGGTCACATGGAAGCCAATGACGTTTCACCCTCTATCCGGAGGAGGTTGTGGATTGTCGAAGGAGTGACTATTGCATGCCATATGCTATTAACTGTAAGGTGCACAATTTTGTCAACAAGGCGGTGCCAACAGGTGATGGCGCCGCTTTCCGTTAGTATCACGAAGGCCAGTGGCGCCTCGTTTGCAGCACGGGGCGTGGGTTATTTCAAACGTCTAAAGGTTCGGATTAGGACAGTGTCTATCAAAGAAATAGCTGCTCCTCCGCTTGTTCGAGGACAGGAGCTACACGTTTGTCAGTGGCACAGCTAACTTCAGCGGCTATAGTGAGGCAAACTGGCTGTCGATATGTGCCTTCGATAACAGGCCCAATATCATAGTCGCGGAATCAGCGCTGTTGGAGATACCAATTAACTTCGACCAAAGCAAAATCCGTCAGACTGTCCTGGTTCGTAATATCGATCGACATTATAACCTTCTTGCCGCTAGTCATTTAGGTAGAACACGCCAGCGCGTGGTTCGCACAGTCGACGAGTCATGCTGGCCATTACATGGTAATGGACTGTGTCGAACAAGGCTATCGACACCTACTCCAGAGTGTTCAGCAAAATCCTGAATGACAGACCTTTGGTTACAGTCCGCGTTGTCCTTGATGGTCCCTCAATTCAGAGGTGAGACGGCATGTTTCTTCCAAAACCAGGTCCGTACCTCCCATTCCCTCAACTGATACTGCTAGAAGTGAGCGAGAAATGGTGGGAACAGGCTCAGCATCTGGATGGTGTGTTTGAGAAACGTTGGATCTGCGAGCACCTACACTGCCTTTAGGTCTATTATGAGTGGACCAGGAGTGGAAGAAACTTGGAGGCCAGTGGCCTTATTCTGCTGAGTGGAAGCCACTGGACCGCAGGCGTATGGCCTAAGGCCGTGGTAAGCAGGGTGTTGAGGTGCGACAAAAGCCACGCCCTTGAGGTTTTCGTGGAAACAAATAGCGTCACAACTAGGAAAAAAGGAGGAACTGTCTATTCAAAGTTGCAAAGAATAATGGCGCCACCGGCAGGTAGATTACAGGGACGAGCAAAACTGGTCAGGCTATACACTCAGCAAAAAGCTGCCTGAGTGTTGGGGAGCATTTGAGAATTCAGGGACGGGTAGTAAGACCGATGTCTGCCTTCAGTGTTCGACAACCGCCCTGAGTCTGGTAGAATGTCGGTGACCACGCCTCCTGTCTTCAACCATTCTCTTCCGATGAGCTGCCTTTCACGTTCAAGATCTTTGTGCTGGTGAGTAAGAGCCTCATTTGCAAAGACAGACACGACCATTTCACTTACGCAACGTGTTACTAAGGGTTTATGTTGTTTACCTGTCGGAGCTCATTCTCACTTAGCTCGTTCGTCCTTACTTCCCACCGCCAGCCCTTTGTTTGTATGTTTCTTGGTTTCACTTGCGCTTTATCACTTCACCATTATCTGACTTGACGTATTCGGCTTCGTCGATGTGAATCGTTGTTCTTGGGACTTGTAAATTTGGTGGGTTCAATAACACGGTTCGTCGTTATTTACATCTATTCAGTTTTTCATTGTTCCTCTTGTACCGTAGTAGCCTATTAATAAGAAACTCGCCTAAGCGGCAGTTTTCTCTCTTCTAAATCCAAATCGATCGCTCAGCGGACTGCGAACATACAGAAGCTTGCTGCATCACAAACACGACTATTCTAGACCCGACTTAATGACTAACGTTGCAGTGAGCCTGGGTGTGGACTGGAAGAGTACCAAACGTCTGGGCATAACCGAGGCTACTGACGTGAAAATAATCAGACAGCGAGGGCCAACATATCTATCTGACAACTTGTGAGACTCAGCCAAGTGCGTGCAAGTCGCCTTCTACGCGCAGGATAATTGAGTGACGTCTGAAAAGACTCACCGGGTACCACCCCAAAATACGAGGTAGTTTTATCTACATGTCAACCTGTCTGTCCCACCACCAATTTTCTGGGAATTACCGAGTAGGCTTCCACCCTCATTCCGTGGAAGGAGATGTGATGGGTGATTCTGAATGTGAATTATTTTGTGGATGAGAGTTTTGTGGAACAGCAGTTTAATTGCCGGAAGTATTGTGGTGAGACTAGACGAGCCCGAAGAAAAACCGTGATGGAAATGAAGGTAAACCGTCTTAGTAGTTCGTAACTATGCACAGGTTTAAATTCCAAGCTCACTAGATTGAGGCACTTTCAATGAATCCGGCCCGCTCTTCTACATTAAGGGATTTTGGGCAGGTGGCGGAGGTGATCTTCGATATAGAAAACGCAGAAATACGCTGAAATTTACGTTGAATTCCGTCAGATTTCATTTTTCCAAAAGTTAGCACTCGTAAGGTGAGAGGACGGCTTGCGATCTCCCTGAGAATGGTTATTTTTTATTTACACGCCCCGAAAACTTAATGTACATGTGTACCTGATATAAAAAATGTGCAAAAGCAAATGAAATAACGGTACTGAAGCTACAGTACACACAAGGCTCACGCTTTTTAATGAGGGTATTTTTCACTATGAGTTGAATCTCGGTCGACATTTCGGAGTTCTTTTAAGACTAACTTCGACGTTCTTCTCCAAGCGCATCCTTCGCATCGCTGGAGGTTTGTCAGGAATATTTGAACAGCTGCGTTACTTAGAGCGTTTTCGCAAATAATTTTGGATGGAATATTTACCAGTTATTGGTGACTCATGACTAAACACTTTTGAGCCCGCAAATGAAGGTCCGCCCAAGGTGGATGTCATTAGTGTACAGCTCATACTATCTACGAAAACTACAGTATGCGGTAGGAAATGGAAGTTTGCTGACTCACTTCTGGATACACGAGGAAGAACGAGTTGCTCACAACAAAGCGGCACAATCTTGTGACTCTGAAGGGAAACACGAATTACCGCCGGTCTGGTTCAATACTGGTATCATTACTCTATTGCACCTCAGTTCACCACTCGTGTAAACGCGGGTGCAGTACTAGATAGTTCTCAGTAATGGACCAGCGCAATGAAGACCCGGACAAACAGGGGGTCTAATGGTGACCGAATTACCATCCCAGTCTTCTTATAATACAGCTATTCCCTAAACCAGAAAAATGGATATTCTCAGTACGCCTATAAGCTGTTGTTAGAGTCGCTTTGTTTGCAGTCAGACGTGGTTGCTGATGCGAATTTCTTGTTCACATCCGCTCAATTTAGCGGACTGCTTATGAAACAGTACGTTGATGGGAGTGCTCTGCCCAACTAACTGAACAGCCAAATCAAACCGTTATTCGTGGTCTTTCAAGGTCGCGATTCCACAGTTTACAGTAGGAGGTCAATGGTCACCAGTATGCGTCACCTAGCCGAATTGCTTGCAGTGTGGCTGTTTGATACAAAATCACGATCATGCTAGCATCGAAGCTTCATGTATCTGCCGGCCCCATTACAGAAGGGAGTGGGTTAAATACCCACCATACTTGTATCCCGCAATATTTGTCTTAAAGCACTTCAAAGAACCCGTACAACAATTTGAGGAGTACCATACTAGACAGAAATTAATTGCCGGACGCTGAATCTCGTCATGAATTTGTACCATCTTTCGTAACTAACAATATGAGCCAGGAAAATTGTCTGGCTTAGGGGTCAACAAGATTGTGAGAAATAATTGCTGGCTACTCGAACTCCTGCGGAATACGACTTGACCGATCTCATGTTCTATTCAAACTAACTGAGATAAATCGACTGAAAAGTGAAATCTCAATTCGTATGACACCGTAAGTTGTTGGGAGTGAAGCGTCCGGCTCTTTCGAGCGAACTAAGCTGTAGCCATTAATGGCACTCTAGAAGACTGCCACCAAACGGATGAACGTTGAAGAAACATCACATGCTCATACACCAGCATTCGTGTGCTATTTGCTGGCGCGCCAATCAGGACACCAGGTTGCATCTCACCACTTCATAGAGCTTGTTTTGGGTATTTTGTACTTTCGAATCGTTCGCTAACGATTCAAGTCCACACCGAGTTACGCGTAATCTGTTGATCTAGTAAGTGCCTCTCAATATTCAACGACAGAGACAATCTATCCTCAAAACGGAAGGCGCTCGTAATAACTGGATTTAATACGGTACTAATTGAACCAATGTACAAGAAAATTGTCTCTCACCTCGAATGTGAACATCCTCAGAAATCAAAGAAAGAAAGTGCCCGCACAACAAATCAACAACCAGGCACCGATCAACAATGGTGGACGATAAAACGGGTTAGGCTCACTCAAACAAATGGTCATTGGTTTGGTCAGAGCAAGTCGACTGTTCACGCATCGAGAAATGACGGAAATCATGTTACTCAAGAAAAAAATATGGAAGAAAAATGTCTACTTTCGGTATTTGGAATTTTACAGGGCTCGGACTAAATAGGGGTAAGGGAAACTGTCAAAGTAGGTTGTGTATGAACAAGGAAGAGTGATGTCTCATTTGGGGAAGAGAGTAGAGCGTACGGCCACTCTCCAACATCGACCAAACCTCAGTAATCTCAAAATAACGCAACAAACCGTGACAAAATCAACACGTACCCTTTACCATATTTGACATGTCGATCCTGAGAGCCTGTCCCATAAACCTACGCCTCGTCTTTCCCATGCACTCCGAATGGGGAATGTATAGACACTACATATCATGAAGTGACCAACAGTACAACCGGAGCAGGGGTGATTCAAGAACATCAGTGGGTAGAACGGTGGCGAATCAAACTGGAAACTGGAAGCTGACTGCCTTAGGAGCAACGTCAACCAAAATCAGGTGTTCGAAAGACTGACCAGTCTAACAGTGGCGCCTACCAAATATATTGCAAGTGAATGCTGAGGCCAACATCAGCAGAGCAGCGAAATCCCGGCATGGCTTTCGTTCTTCTATCAGTGTGAACTACTTTCTCAACTATGCAGGCCTGTTTACTGCACCAGGCTGTTCACTTATGAACGGACAATTTGGATTGCTTTCTGTAAAAGTGACTCAAGGGGACATTATGGATATGTAATTTTATTCTTCTCAGCCTCTTTTTATGTTAAATACCCATTGTTGTTCTCCAGGAGCTTTTGAAAGATTTCTGAAAAACAGCCACGTTTATTTGTTGCTTTCTGTCACTGACTCAAATACTTTGGCATTCAGTCAGACGGCGACAGTAGTCATGTCAATTGGCGACCAACTCCGAGCATATCTGGCCAGAAAACAGTTGACCCATGTAACCTTTGCCCAGTAAACCAAATGGCTGCTATCGTAACAACAAACTCACTTGTTTAGTTTATAAATGCCTATGCACTTCAAACTTCACGTTGGACATGTGAGGGCCGTGAAAAAAGGTAGTAACCTTACTAATACCCTCCCCAATCAGTGAAATCATGTGGCCTTCAGCAGTTGAATAGGAGTGGACTTTCAGCATCACTAGCAGCAATTTGTCTTCTTACAAACTTTGCCGCCAGCCCGATGATGTTATCAATCACATTTGGCCAAGTAGTGATTGAATGAGTTAACATTTCCTTGATCTGTGGCAATCGTGGTTTGTTTTGCTCTCTCAAAGCAAATCACCCTCTGGTATTACGCACGTAATCATCAGAATTATCCACTGAAGTTTTTAGATTTGGATATTTGCGACTTGAACACCGCCCACCCTTGAGCTCAGTTTATTCATTTTTGTGATCTGCCGATATGACCCCTCTAACAATGACGTAGTTCAAAAGTTTAGAACACTTCTTTTGACTTCATACCGTCTAATCTCGGAAGCACTACCTCAGGCTCCCAAACCGGTTAATAAATATCACAGTTGGGAATATAGCAAGTAATACTGCCTCCACAGCCGTGGAGCTTTTTTAAGCCGCCAGTTCTCTTCCTTAATTATGTGCTATAGAAGAAACGCCACTTTGCGAATGCGGCTCTAAGGGTTCGAAACTCACTAATGGTGCCTTGGTGGTCATCCGCATTCTCGAAATCCTTTGGTTCTGTAGATCGAAAATCTTAGAGATTACAATGGCCAGAAGCCCGGAAGATCTTGCAGTTGCCGTGGTAGAGTCGGCTGCGTCAGTCGGACGAAAAGGTTCTGATCACACGTTTGGCTATAAGTAGTGATGTCCGCTAGTCAGTACAAACTGACCACCATTCACAGCTGATTATAGTTTTCATCTTCACGTGGGAAATTCACATGGGCGGCCTTCGGAAAGAGGCAGTAGTCTCAGATTTTGCTCTCCCAAAAGCTCGTCGGCAACATCTATCCTTGAGAATCACTGGTTGAAGGCTGTGTCTCAGCCCTTTCATACAATATATTGGTCGTGCATCATGTCATGTCAACGGTTGTTTCATGAAATATAAACGTGGTTCAAATTCCGACGGTGGGTGAGACGTGCACACTCAAGGAGCTCCGACAGAAGAGAAGCCGGAGTTCATATTTTTCTTAGATGGGGGTTACTGAACAACAAATGTGAATACGAATGTCCAGGTTGGCTGTAGGAGAGCACTCTCCTCGACCTACGTAATGTAGCAGGATTTGGTCCCATCTCTTTAAGAGGTCATGGGAGTTGCATACAATTTAGCAGGAGTAGGAACCACAATTGATATATGTACATCCAATCATGTCTGTTCTGTGGTTAAAGGTGCATCATCGCATATGCTCGCCATGTACCAACCTGGATGTAGTCTGAATCCACCCGCTGTCCAGTGCGTGAAATCCCTCTTAAAGTACCAGGTCACGGTATAAACAGGATTGTGAAAGGTTTTGTGGACTATCCACTTGTTGCATCCAATCACGTATGTTTCACTGCCATCTTGTTGCCTTACGTCCACCAATGGCGTCATATGCAGTTCCGACTTGCCCATGCGTTTGGCCGCTGGAGCCTAAGCCTCTTCATTTATTCTCATCTACCGGTATCGCCTAATGTTTCGTGGAACGGGACATAACTTAAGTTACAGCTTGAGTTATACAGAAGTTCGACCACTCTAAGTTGGGTCATTCGTTGATTCATATTTATGCTTCACGTGTGATACCCGCAATAATTGACGCAGAGGCCTTTCAAGACGCTTGAAATCTATTGGCAGACGTGCTTCCAGCTCATAAATACGTGCCATCTCTTCAGTATTAGGATGAACGTTTTCAGCATCCGTGGAAATCAGGATCTCTAGCGCTGTATCCGGATTGGCCCCTGGTTTCAGCGGTAATTCCAAGTCGCTCGGTTTCGTCGACTGAAGCAACGAGTAGCGTTCGGCTAGTCGGGATTCTAAACGAGCTTCCGCTTAATTGAACTTTTTGTTGTTCCTGTACATCACGTTGTCTGGTCACCAGATGGCGTCGACTCTCCGTCAGTTCCGTATCTAAGGCTTCAGCGCGGTCTTTCAATTCTTCATTCATTCTTCCGGTTCCCATTTGTTCCTTGATCTTTTTCTCTTGTTTCTTGCACTTCTCAATCTCCACCCTCCCGGCAAACACAGCCTCTTCCCAACGCTTGACGTTGGATTCGGTATCCCGTGAGCGTTCGTAATCTAATTGATTGTTGAAACGTTGCAGCTGTTTGGTGAACTCCAAACGTTTGCGATCCCTTTCCCCAGCAACCCGCAATTCTCGAACTTCGTACTGCCTGATATTTTCCACGCCAATCTAAACACAGAAATCCCTATCTTTTATATCTTATAAACGTCAACCCAATGCGCCGCCTTATTATCCTTCAGTTTGTATCATAGTGGCTGCAACAGAATGTTTGTGATGACCACATTCTATAACATAATTTCGGGGGTTCCGGTTTCTACCTAACTTTTTATTCAAGCAGTTGATTTGTGATTTCCTCCTCTTGACTTGAAGTAAAACTAACTCCGTGCCTTCCCTGAGCACTTTACGTTTCAGGGCCAATACCAATAAGGTAGGTTCAACGCGCTGGGTTTTCGATTGGGAAAATTGAGTGATATTTCGCTGGGCTATTCAAACAGTACCCCTAAGGGTCCTGAAAATTCCATCAGCATTCAATACCGTGTCATTGGGATTTTCTCAATTCGAATTTCTATCTGTAAGTTTGCTCGTCTCCCTTAACTATATCGTGTAGTGTTAGGTCGTTGTTACGATTAACCTGTTCAGGCAGGTTCGTTATAGTGAAATAGGAATGCGGAGATACTAGTTGGGCTCTTCCACTCCTGGAGTGTGAAAAATAACGAACGAAGGCTAATTCCAACTAACAAACCTATCGGAATCGTTCGAATCTCTATGGAGTTTAGGTGCATTTGACCTTGTGTTGAAGCATGTTGAATTAGCTAGCGGTACAAAAAGAAACACACACAGGCGTTCGTTGTAGAAGTTGCAATCGGTATGGGAGTATGCAACATCATAATGAAAGATAAAAGAGATTATAGACGAAGTACGAATCGGGTTTACCTCATAGGTGGTGGCTTGGTAGCAATGACTTCGTGGAACTTGAATCTCTCCATGTGTTTACAGATGGCCGTGCAAAATGGAGAGTCGCAGTAACCTCATGGAAGTGTGTATTAGGTTGTTGCCGAAAGCCATGTAACTATTAGAACGACATGGCAGGTTCAAGCAGCTTGTTCATTGTGCACATCAATAACAGTATAATGCTGTTTCTGATTACGGAAACCCATTTTATGCTACATTTTTGGTGAGTATCCTTGGGCTGAAAGTTAAAATGTATCCCCAGGGTACTTCAGCACTGTCACTGAGCACCCTTTTCTGAATAAGACTATGAACTAGGCCTATACGAAGGCTGCCTGATTTTGCTGGTCTCTTCGAGACAATAACATTCATTATTTTGCCGATCTGTCGATTCCCCTCAAAAATGGAAAGCCTCCGAACGTTTGCTTTTTTGTCTTAAACAGTGATCCCTCATTTTATGAATGATCGCGCTTGGTTTATTTCTCTACTGCCAAATTGCGATGGTCGGTTTCTATTATGTTGCACCCTTTTATCTCTGACTACATGTCGAAACAAATAATTTAAAGTCCATTGTTGTCCACAACTGACTGACCAAGCAGCAGAACTCTTCATACATCTGACTTCATAAACACCACTTTTTTATAAGTGTGTCTGTGATATCCACATTCAGCGGATGAAGTGAGGCATCCATTAGGCTGATCGTTGTGGTTTTCACTTTGCACACCACACATCTCTCTCGCCTGTGACACCATGGCGAAGACCTGCCGCCTTCCACAATAAGTGTAAGGAGCAAAATTTGTAGAACGAACAGGCCTCGGATTCGCTAGTTGTCTTATAGGCAAGATGCATGGGCAAAATTGAGCATTATATTCTGCGCCAATGACCCGGATTTCCTGTTTGTGGAATCACTTACGGTTGTAGGTCTTTTCAACGCGCGATACACTTGAAAAACTTGTTCCAACCAGATGCCTATCAGAACAGGGTCCCACGTCACGCCAAAGTGTCATCTGGGTCAACATCTGCACTGACATGCCACCTTGCCCGAGGTATCGCATCGATTGACCGTAGCCTGTCGTGACTCACTGGATAGCTTCGAATCCATGAGTTTGGTACAGGCACACACAAATTGCGTGGGTATGTACTATTTTCTTTCTCGTGATTGTGCATGGCCGTGGTGTCCGGCACATCTCTTCGATCATGCCACTCCTGTTCATCTATGTTTACGTGTGGAAGTATTCATTTCGGGAGTCTGTCAGAACCACCTTACCCGGCAACTCCAAAATACCATGTACCGCGTTTTTTGAGGAAAAGCCACGACTGTTCTGTCTGGTTTGTACGTGTGTAGACGGCGGGGAGCACTGTAACGAAGTAACTCTCAACCACGACCAGCACCATCGTTAAAGGTGACTCTAATGGACCAACTTTGTAGTTCACTGATTGGCTGATGGCCACCGGATGATCATACTCCAAACAAAACCGGTCTTCCCGAATGGTTGTGCGCGTGAATACGCGTGTGCCTTTCTGGAATGTAAACAAATACAGAGGTCAAAGAAGAGAACCGAATTTGAGCTTGCAACAAACATTAGGTTGCAAGAAAAACGACTAAAGCATGACAGCTGAGTGTTAAGAAGCGCCCCACATTTCGTTAACTTCACCTAAGATAAAGAAACAGCCCCTCAGAAGTACACGGGGGATCTGATTTTACTCTTTTTTGAAAGTGAAAGTAGCACATGATACACCGGCAGCTAACGGGACATTGATCTGCTTGGCTGCATCGAGAAGGTTTTAGCAGGAGTCTTGCTAAACCGACCGAATAAGGAAGTTCCACAGTTAACCATTCCAAAGAGCAGTGCAAGTGTCTGGTAATTCACAGTATCTTCAAGTTGACCATCACTCACATTTGATTGCAGCGTTCGCATTCAGATAGACTTTGCAGCCAGCCTGTTTCGAAAAGAAGCACTAGACTCGAGTTTCGCTCTCATTAGAGCTCGTCAGTAGTGCATATCCTTGCCACGGCCGGGATTTGAACTCCGGACATTCCAATCATGAGGCAACCGTGTTAACCACTGCGCCATTGACCTCACGTTAGGCACGACCGAATCATCAAATCTGAACGCTCAACCACTCTCGCTTGTGAGCAATGATCTAGTGCTTCTTTTTGAAAGAGGCTGGCTGGAATGTCCATCTGAGTGCGAACGCTGTAATCAAAGATGTGAGTCGTGGTCAACATGAAAATGAACCAAATCCCGACTACTCATCAGTAATTCACAGTATCATTGACAGAGTTTGGGCCGTTAGATAGTTTCAGAAGAATTGCCGGGGACGCAACCAGCCATTGTGTTCCGTGTTTAAGAATGTCACAGAGTCTTATGATTTCGTGGATCTTGTGGCAATCTGAGCGCTTCGTGGTGAGTTTTGCTACCCACTTAAGTGTCGGATTAATCAGAACGCTAGGCTTGGGTGTAGATCCAGAGATTCGGTCGATGAGAATGACTCTCGACGGTTTTTACATCGTAATTGAAGCGAAACTGTTCTGTGTTTGAACCCTAACCTTACTTAATCTATATAAGAATAAGATTAATAGAAATAATAGTATATTTCTCGACGCATTTGTGAGAACCACGCTCAGGAGAGCGTGGTCAACGTACAGATTTTCAAGCATATACAATTCTGAACACCAAGTTTTCGAATTGTACAATGAGCCAGCTATGTGAATAAAGCAACAAATCAAACAAGAACAGATATTATATAAAAGGAAAATTCAAGTTTGGGCGGAAAACTTTGAGCTACATAGTTCTGAAACGATAGTACCTGGGGTCTGCACAATTCGATAAAATGATAGGTTTGTTACATCAACCGGGACTCCACAAGGTGATCACTGGCCTAATGCTCAAGGTGGTGCCAAAAAAAGATGGTTGGAGGATGGAGGGGATATACTGGCGAAGAATTTGATCATTATTCCATCTAGATGTTCCAAAAAAATGCAGAAAGTTTCTCCATGATGTGGGCGAGATGGGGACGCATATACTATCGCGGGGGAACGCATGGGCCTCTTGACCGGACGTCATTTTTCGCTCAACTTCCTAAGAATTTCGGAGAGTTTGCGATATGTCCAACCATTGCGAAATTTTTAATGTCCGGGCGGGGTGAGATGCTTTCTCCTGCGGGATATATCAGTAACACCAAGAATGGAGAGCGGAATCATGCGACAAACAGGAGAACGTGAAAATGACTATGTAAGCAATGACAAACAATGGAACATATGATATTCTGGCACAACGTTCTATGTGACGCTGATGGCATTGTGTTAGTTGATGGAATATATATAATTAGCAAACAGCTATTATCAAATAACCCGGGAAGAGATCGATTATAAGCTTTCCGCGGTATAAGATTACTGTCAGATTTGAATGTCAATTATTTCTGTACGGCCGGTAAATAGAATGAGAACAATGTTTGACAATACCGAGAGGTTGCCTGTTGGTCTATCAGGAGAGAAAAAGGAAGAGTTGCGACTCAAGTTTATTATGCAGCCATGAGACGAACAGGGTGAGTTATGTTTTTTCAAACAATTTTAGCATGCACAGCTTTTGCACGGTGGTTTACAACACAGACACACAAGCTATCAAAAAATACGGGGTAATGGTGTACCAGGATGTTTGGTTTGTTACTGACGGGCATGTATATTGAAAACTATACGTGTTGACCATAGACATGTTTTCTTGTTAGCTGGCAAGTCTAAAAGTGAAACATCTATTCTGAGAGCGGTAGTTTTGATCGGTTCGAGAAGTGCGTGATTTAACATCGCACAAAACAGGGGTTTTTTCGTCAGATGTTACTAGGTCCATTTTCAAAGATAACGTCCTCAGACAAGTGGAGCCTGAAAATGGACATGACGTTCGCCATTGTTAGGAAATTTTTTAAGTTTCGTTTGAATTGGCGTACATTCTTACTGGATCTATTGCATACTGCAGGTTGTTCCAAATGTAGGAATATTTTACTAGGAAAAAATTTTAACGCAGTTTTTCCGGGAATTAAGATTTGCCAAGTTGAAGTCCTCATTTCTGGAGTTATACTTCGGCCCGTGTTGTGAGCAAGTCGAGAAGCTGACGGTGAATTTACTGCCATAGACCAGATTATACATGAGTTAAAGGTTAAGCTGATCGTATTATTCACAGTTGATGTTTAAAACTCGGATAGAGGTGTTAACCTTCGATGCCGCATCGACGGTCGTTTGCTGGATGCTGGACCGAACGAAAAACAAGGGCCTGGATACTTGTTGCATGTTTTCGCTCGCAAAAGACTGTATGCTACTCTCACACAGTGAAGGTGTACTTCAACGACAGGTCACGCCCTTTGTGACCGCGTCGTTCACGTTTGGACTGAATATTGTAGCAAGTAGGACATTCCGCTGTACTCCGGGTGAATGTGTTTTGGAATTGGTACCAAAAAAGATGTACAGAAATTTGCTACTCAGGTGGCGTGCTCTGGAGGGATTAGTTGTTGAACCGAGAGCTGCGAGTTGGTGTGATGAGGGCGAGCACTGTCTTTGGACTTCTTGTAAAACGGAATTTAAGCACTGTATCGCCGAAATTGGAGAACCAATAGCCGCCTCTATTCGTAAAGTCTGAGAGACACTTTGGGTAATGTTTTAAGATATTTTTTATTTCTTTCATCTCCTTGTGCAAGGTCAACACTTTTTCATGGTTGTGTGAAAATTGGACGTCAGCAGAACCACCCATGTATTGCTGTTTGAGATGCTGATAATGGTTGTGGTGATGACGACAACGATGACGATTATGATAACGACACGGTACTATGACGATCGGATATCGGTAGCAATGGGGCTATGCTGACTCAAAGTGGGCTACGCTGCTTAAAAGACGCTTGTGAGGTGGGAAGCAGAGGACTTCTAAGGCAATTAACGTGCGAGCGATAATAAGCGTGTAAGTGAAATCCTGATGGCTCGAAACGGGAACAACAGGTTTATGTCCATTTAGGTTTTCGCACTGTGACATCGATTTAAGACCTTAGGCGGGCTCGGGCGTCCTACTCTTCCGAACACTACTTTTAAGCTTTGCTGGTTCGTAAGGTATTACTCAGTGGCTTTCATGGCCAAGTCCTAACTTAAACCTGTTTCTCTCAATCACATGACTGTTTTCGCTCGGTTTGTAGATTTTGCCGGGTGTGAAGTTTGTGACTTTTATAATACCTCCGTCTCAACCTATCCCCATGAAAGTCAACATGTGGTATCATGGCGGCTTCGATTCTGCCTTACCAATCCGAATGTGTGCCGCGTTATGACAGGACCGTCTTCCCCGAATTCGGAACTAGATTTCATCGAAGATATTCGGTATGATAGAGTTGTTAAAAACTTTCCAAAACAAGCGCCTACATACCTCAATAATGACCACTATTATCACCAGTAAACTTACACTGTGAGTACACAAGTCAACAGTTTGAGGGTGGGTAAGTGTTATAAAGTGACCACAGAGTTGCCCCACAATTTTCTTTGATACATTGCGCAGAACAGAAAAATTCCTACTCTGCGAAGCAGGCTAAACAAAGACAAGTGGGTTTTACAAGGAAGAAGACAAAAAACATGTAGCGCACTGCAGAAAGCAGCACGCTCGCAGGAGTAGAATTAGGCTTGTGCAACGGAGAGTGCTGCTGTGTTGTAGGTTCCGTTCGTGAAGGTCGCCTGCATGGCTTACTGAACCCTAGACCCATTTTTTGCGTTGTTTCCTTTTGTAGAACTGTCGTTGGAACCTCTGCTCTTGGAGCACGCCGTTGCCCGGTGCCCTTACATCGCTCAAAGTTGGTCCGCAAGCGTTACGAGCATTTAGGGTGAAAACGGCCGGCTTGTATGTCACACATTACTTAAGAACGAGTATTTTTGGCTGAGTTGAGAAAGAGTTTTATGTAAGGAGGCTGGGGGCAAAAGTTGAGTAGAAAAGCGCTTGGGAAAAATTCCCGACAATTGCACAACGGTCCGTTCATTTCAATGATGTGAACTACTAAGTTGTCGGTAGTAGGTAGTACTCAGTGTGTTGAGCCAACCAGCAGCCCTTGAGAGCTTTGGGAGGTTTTTCTGTACACCAGTGGCACAGCAAAAAGCAGAACCATGTAGGAGAAGGCGAAAGAAACAATTTATCAGAGAACAAGGAGAAGAAGAGGAAAATTGCGGTAATAAAGTGGCGTGCAGACATCTGCTCCTAGCAATCGCTGACGAACCCGGAATGGTCCGATCGTTTGGTTGCTTCGTGACTCTGACGGCTGATGCTGCCAGGACATTATCGCAGGCAGTGTATTCCGTAACGAATAGGTTAGGGCTGTGGGACTGCGTTACATACGTATGAGGATGCTACGTTTTGTAGAAACCTTTCACTTTCGGCTTGTGAGACTCACTGTATTAACTTCGGTGTAACGATCTTTTTGAAGTGACCTGGGAAACATAGGGTTTTGCATGTCGATATAAAGTCGTACGTCAAACGCCCGTAGGTTGTGGAAAACACTTCCACTTTTGGCTGACGGTCCTCATACGAGAAAAGAACTGGGCTCTCAGCTGCCTTGGAAGCCCTGCTTTGGATAGACTTAGGGAAGTTTACTTCTTCTCCCACCATGGTGAGTATGCCTGAATGTTGACATCCAGTAATAGCCTTGCCAGTATCCTACGAGTGCTTGAAAAGGTATCGATTAAGAGGCACCCAAAAGCCTTCCTGAGCGTTGAATGTCCGCTATTTTATTCCTTCAGCAGTGGCATGGCATCAGTACTAGTGCGAAGATCCGACGTGACAAAGGTACATAGGTCGCACTCCAAGAGGACAATGGTCAGGGTAGCGCCACTTATACGGTTCCTTCCAGCACTGAAGCAACAAACGTGCATCCTCTTTTCTGGACGTGCTGAAGAGCTGGGGGACTGTTGATGCAAGCAACCTGTCTCGAGAGGTCTTTTGTGCCTTCGGCAATGAGTAAAATGTGACAAAGTTTCAGACGTTTAGCAAATATAACATTCGAAAAGTTGCCAACAACTGTAAGGTCACTAACGTTGGTCAATACTAATAAGACTCAGTATAAAGCCTTGTAGCATGTCAGCTGTGACGTCGATTGGAAGATGGGGCTTACCACTACACTGGCGGAAGCTTTTAAACTGTTATAACATCGAATGTGCTGGCCTCATCAATGACCGTTCGACTCCGCCCACCTCCTCGAAGGTGCCGCTAATTTATACGGGCTGCTCCTTCGAACAAAAGTCATTGCATATCCGGGTCCGTTGCTCGCCACTGCCAGTGGGTGAATACACTACACAAGGCATACTACACAAGGCCAGTGTAGGAAAAACATTGGTCCAGACACAAAAGGACTTGACTAAAGTGAAGTTAGAGCTGAGGTAACCGAATGAATATATGGCCCCAGTCCCTCCCAGGATGATAGCTGCACGGAGGATACCAGCAGTGTCCGTTGTCAAAGTAAGAAGGCAGCCACAGTCCCGAGAAACAGGGCATTCCGAGAGAGGAGGTTGTATTGTGGGGACAGTCTCCAATTGCATGTTCCTCCCGTGGGCAAACCAAGGCAGTATTAACCTCCTCTTCACGGATCTAACAAACCGGGTTACTGACGACGGAACTCGTTCAAAAAGATTCTGAAAAAATTCACGTAAACTCCGTGCGACATTACCGGGGATGCTGACCACATTGGGTTTGCTGGGAAAAAACTGAGGACTTTTGGGCGATCGATGCTTCCTTAAGGAGTGTTTTGCTTGGTCGCCCCCTGCAGAGGCAGATGAAGCGTTCCCATATTGCCGGGATTGTGTTACGTACCGAAGCTGACCAAGAGCTTCAGGTCAAAGGAGAGGCCTTAATCATCACTATTGAGTGAGTAACAGTGCCAAACAAGGGTTCAAAGGAGACGCCATTATTGACAACAAAGGTGACTATCACTACCCTCTCAAGTGGTTAAACATCTTCAAATTTCGTGAGCCTGAAGAAATAGCTAAGAAACGATGACAGTCTAACTTCATTCTCCTGTAACTCCGACATTATTGCCCCAAAAGCGGTCTGCTAATACTATTCGATGCCTGTCTCGTAACCACACGAGTCTAGTGAGGTCACCTCCGTCACCCCGGCAGGTCCATACATACAATGTTCCAATGAGGACTCGCTCAAATTGGCTAGGCCCACTTTCCACTAGACCTTTATCCAAAGTAACTGGCTCCCAAATGTTAGTAGGCACGAAGCGAACAACCACCCTTTAGTGACACAGAAGATGTAGAGAGTTCTGACTCCGTCCGTCTTTGATCGACGGCAGCGGATAAATCCCCCTATGTGGGCAACTATGTGCAGTACATATGTGATGAACTAACCCCCATTGGCCAATAAGGCGTACAAAACTCTCTCGCTATGTGCAAACTCCCGTCGACACCAACGCTTATCATTCATGCCATTTCTCGCGATGTTTCATCAGTTTTGCACAATTCCAAAAGGCGGTGTCCCTCAATTACGTGTACTGGCTACCTGAGCTTCTTAGTAAAACTACCAGGGACCAGAAATTGGCGCGCGACATTAGCTCCCCACATTTTGGCGCCTACAGGGACCTAGTGTACCACGGACATCTGCAACAACACGCTTCAAATTCTTGGTTATTCATTATGCCAAACATTCTCATTCCATGGAAGCTCGAAGGCTCTGCTGTCTTAGGCCAAAAGATCCCGGCGCCGAGGGTCATTTGAGAATTTACTTCTTCATGAAGGTGCGATGGATCCTGCCTCAAACTTCAGCTGCGCGGTCGTGACACGCTCGTCGCCGGTGTTGTATACGGTTCTGTGCCATGTAACGCATCCGATGACGAGTCCACTGCCACTGCCCTAAACAGCTCCCCCTTCCACTACGTTCCTCCCCTCTTCTTGTCATCGGCAGTTTCAAAACACCTGAATTCAACGAGATTTTTTAAATTTTTGGCAAGTCTGATGCGGGAGAGAGGCAGGACTCAACATGTCAAACGACCCACACGTCCTTATCTAAGAAAGACCTTTTTGTTTGACAGGGCCACTATAAATGCGGCTCCTTTGGAAGTTAGAACAGTCAGTAACCCCCCTATGGGGTGCGCTTACTACCTGCTGTAAGCTTATGATCTTATGTTTCCGGATCTAAAGCTGTATCAGAGATCCCAATGAGAAATTTTCGGGAGACAGACTCTTGGTGCACCAGGAAGTTTCTTAAGTAGGCTCACTCTTTGAGTGAATCTGAGGGGACTAGAATATCTTCCTTTTAAAGATCCTTATCGCAACACTGTTGAGGCTTTCGTTGCTTCAAAGTTAAGGAAGCCCTCCTTTAGTTCACCGCTGCTGCGGAACATATACTGCCCTCAAGAAGTAAGCTCTTGTTTAGCCTCTGAAGGGAAGCTAAAAGACAGAACAGATTATTTCAAAGCTTTCAGTGCTATATAAAAAGGGTACAAACGGAACCTCCGTCGACACAAACCAGGTAGAAAAAATATATTGTTGGTAGCTCCACAAACTGAGAACTTATAAATTGTATGCTCCTCCAGGAAAAATAAAACATCAGCACTGCAAGTGCGGCTATCTAGCGGGGAAACCTCTTATAACCACCTGGTGGATACTGAGCTGTTCAGAGAGTACCATAGAGTGGCCGCCTTATGGCTCATCTGAAATGGCGTCTACTACTCCCGCGGAGAAATTCTCGGCATCCTTCCTTAAAGTACGACAGGTGTTCATTAGGCATCCATTACCCCCAAGCTTGGATCATTCTCCAGCGTATAATGGGACCAGGCGCGATGCAGCACCGGACCTTTGAGGGAGCGGCCCCTAGTTAGGCTTTGCTCCTCCATAATCTTTTGTAGAGAAACATTGGACTGGTACTTTCTCGAAAGCGTGGAGAGAAACCACCGGCACAACTATATCAGAGGCAGGTGTACGATATTTGCCAGCAGGATATCAGCAGATAGGTCTCAACAGAATTCCGGAGAACATAACGCAGCATTCATCAGGACGCGCCACTCTCGAAAATTTTTCTCAGGTAAACTCTTCTTAATATATCAGCATGGCTTCCTTGTTGATTAGTCATGCAAAACCAATGAAGTAGCTTCCATGGACAGCCCGACGATCAACAACAGCAAGCATGTCAGCAATGCTATCATCTTTGATTCTGCAGAAGGCTCTGACCTTGTCCCATGCAGCCCTCTCATGCGCAACCTGAAAGCTTACGAAAATCAGTAGCTAAAATGCATTGAACAATATGTTATTATTGTAAGAAGAAGTAAGGAACAAGAAAATGGTAATAAAAATCTCTCATCCCAAAAGTAAAGCAGCTACTTGCGAAACGTTGCATGGTTAGCAACCCGACCATCCACATATAAAACGCTGTCCTTAATTGTTAGCGATAATGACCGCCGTTATCCTGACGATTGGAAAACATGAGAGCGAAACATGAATCCGATGATTCTTTTCGAAAGAGGCTGGCTGGAAGAATTATTAGAAAGCAACGACTGTGACCAGCTGTGAGTGACAGTCAAATCTAAAATAAACAAATCCCCGATCACTCATCAGTAATCTAAAATATCACCTCGCTGATCTAATGAGATCAGTGATTCCGACCTGCCTTGGAGTCCTAATCGCGCGGTTGTCGATTGGAGTAAACAGGACAGTTACTGTGCCTCGTCTCAAGACGATCGGGCAACCTGATCATTGCTGACAAGCGAGAGTAGTTAAGCGTTCAGATTTGATAATTCGGTTGTCCCTCACGTGAGGTCAATGTCGCAGTGTTCAACACGGTTACCTCATGAAATCGTGGCCGGAGTTCAAATCGCGGCCGTGGCGAGCATATGCACTACTGACGAGCTCTAATAAGAGCGAAACTCGAGTCTAATGCTTCTTTTCGGAAGAGGCTGGCTGGAAAGTCTATCTGAATGCGAACGCTGCGGTCAAATATGAGTGCTGGTCACCTAATAATAACAAATACACGCGAACCCAGTGCATTACAAGTGAATCTGTGGTACCGACTGCTAGTCAGATGACGGGTTCTCTTCTAAACAAAAGCGAATGTGCACATATGTTGCTCAGAGGAGACTCCGGGAGCCTATTCGTGATACATAGTGCACGGAGTGCAATAAATATCTCGCAAGCTGATCTAAAATTAGACCCAGGGATTTGGATGTTTTCTAGCTTATCCTTCTCCCGCCATTCCCAGATGACCACCAAAAGGGGCTTTGGAGCTCTGGAGATGATGAAAATGGGCATAGACAAACAAACTATTCAAGCGCCTTACAGGGTCTACATAGGGACGCCGCTGGAGTATACTAATCAAGTCGTGTATACTGGCTTGAAGAATGACATACATACCATTCAACGTGTCCAGCTAGTAACCCGCAAAATGATCGCTGGCTCGCGGCATTTTTCCTATGATTCTCGTCCTGTAACTCCTGATCTTCATCCATTCGAATTTCAAAGGTCTTATGGTGACATATTCCCCACAGTTGTTCTGTAATGTGGGACTTGTGCAGCAGTTCTTTACCTCATTGGCTGTTACTGGTCGAAGGGGCCACAACAAGAAACTGTACACGCTTTGCCGTAAGACCTCGCTTACGCAGCAGTCTATCAAGCAATGGAAAGACCTCCCTCTACAGTATGCTACCTGCTCTTTTAGGGGCTGTTTCAAAAGTTATTAGGTTTGCACTTCGTTAAAAGTTTGTTAGAATAGTGTTTTACTCTGCTCTTGTTACTCTCTGCAACCTCCAAGATCGGTGTATACACTGTTCTTAATGATTGTCCTTCATGTCAACGGGGACGCGTTGAATATCAAAGGGAACAGATTGGCTGGATCCCGGCGAGTTGAGACTCTAGTCTTGAACCCACGCGCAAGTCGCTGGGATCGCTCACAGCTGTAGCTCGGAGCTGTAGCTGGAGCCAGTTAAGTCTTGATTAATGACTATTTCTCCAGCTCACTCCTTCTCATTTAGAGTGTTGACTGCATGAAGTCTGCTGCTGCTGCAGTTGGTATCCGCCATCACGGTGCTCCACTTTAAGTTACAAATATTCGCAGAGTGTTCCCGGAGTTAGAGTGGAAAGCTCTGTCAGTCATGCAATGAAGTATTCAGGTATATTTGCTAATGACACCTGGGTGCCACTTTCCATCTTAATCGCTGCTCATTACGTGTAATTGCCGCTGATGTTGTGTGGTGCTCTTTCACTCGAGGGACGTTTCAGAGAGTGGACAGTCCAATGAAGTGTGATTGCCTTCATTCTACTCGGCTGATCAGTTGGATTGCTAAATTTCATGGGCCAGCATTGGTGACGTACTAGCAATCAGAATACTACATCAGCTGACACAGCTTCCAAACACACGGCACTCAGCATCGGTTCTTCCCGACAAAAAAACGTGTAGCTATTTATTCCGTTATTTTTACGACTGTGTGAGGTTTCTGGATCTGGCATTTTTGACGAACTGAACATCACTGACACAAGCTTGTGAAATGAATTACTGAATCACTTTGAACGACGGACAGTTTACTGATGAACGCCCCGCCAAGCGCCAGAAGTCACGTCCTAGTAACTTTCGACTTCTGGTGCATTGTAGCGCTTACCCCCGCAGCAAGCGTTCTCATAAGAAAATTTTGAAAAATAACGGGGGATATGGGTGGTGCACATCTTGTTAGCTCCCCATCAATTCAGTTTATCATTGTCTGTTGATGAACTTCGTGACCACCTTACCAATATCATTCATGAAGCCATAAATTGTTCAACAGCAGCCTATTTCACAATCAGCCGAAAACCACAACTGCAACTGCAGTCCCAAACTTTCAGGTCAGCTGTGGGCTCTGCTTAGTAAGTTGAGTGGTCTAAAAGATTCTAGTGTCACCGAGCGACTTCAAAACCTTTACAAATAGTCACAGACGGTCGACTGGGTTTCTGATAACATTTAATCCTGCGCAGTGTCGTTGATTTCGAAGGGCTGTAAAAATTTGTTCGTAAAGTCCTTGGAGCCAAAGCTGGTGTGCTACAGCAAAGCGGCCCACAAGGGCTTAATAGCTCAGATGACGAAGCCTCTGAATTTCCAGGTGAATTTTCCAGCACTGTGTTTATAAACAGTCCAAAGACGTCAACCCTCCTGGGGAAGCTCCACGCCAGATACTGCAGTGGATGCTGTATTAACTGAACTTCGGGAGATCAACTTCACATACCTCGGGCCAGGTTGCTAATCAGCTCTTGTCAGTCATTATGAGGGTGCACAAATAGCTGACCGCTAAGCATCCCTCTATACCGTCTATTGTGACAAGCAAGGTGCCCGACAGCTTGAAATCGGCGAACATCACTCCCGCCTTCCAAGGTAGGTGGCGTAACAAGCCTTTCAATCATAGTCCGATTGCCCTTCCTACCTGTGTATCTAAGATCCCTGAAGTGACAGCTCACGAGTCACCAGGCAGATGTCTAGCGCCACAAGCTTTCTTCTGCAGCTCGCAACATGGATTCCTTCGCAGCTGCTCATGCACGGCGACTTTGATTCTGAATGCAGACAAGTGTTTCTTTGCTGCTGACAGAATCAAATGGGTCAACTCCATTTGCTTTGACGATGCCAAGGGAATTGATTATGTTATTCATTCTCTTGATTGACAACCTCAACCGTTTTGGCGTCCGCGGTAGCATTTACCACAGGCTCAAATCATATCAATCAAGCTGTTCTTATCTTGTATCGGACCCAGTCCCATCGAAGTCCCAGAGAACTTCATATTCTCCATCTTCACCAACCAGCTGCCATCTGAAGTAGCATCTCCCTTGAGGTTGTTTTCCAATCCCATTCAATTCTGTATGTTATCCGTAACCGCTTTGACGTGGATGTCGACTGCAGATGGTCTGGAACGGAAATTATCGAGCCGAGTATCGGCCAGTGCAAATTAATGCATAGCAGATATCAGCGCAGTATTATTCAATTCTTCAGTAAAGTACCGGTTTGAATTGCAGACGGCCAAAAGACATTGGTTCTGCTGTATTACAGAGCCTTCCAGGATATTTTATACTTTCTTATCCCGTCAAAAAATTGAATAAACAGAAAAGTAGGCTGATATTGCGCGATTCATGTCTGGACAAATTTCGCTACATCTTTACGAGTGCATACTACAGACCATTTATATATCAGTATGAGAAAGCGAACAAGATACCAGAGAAAGCCAATTGTCAGAGTGCACAATCACTGTCACTGCCACGGTAGCGACAACTCTACAAACAGTTGTTTCTGAACACACAACACGGGTTTGAACTTTCGGATTGCAATCGTTCCGGCATAGCGCAGTGTTCGCCTGTGTGACGTTGAGTAGATAACGCGAAATGCCGTTGTGGGGTCACATTGGTATTGCGTCATTAGGATATGACGCGCAATGGACGATGCAGGCTCCTTGTTTCTATGCGCGGCTGTGACATCATGGGTTCGCGTGATCTGTTTCCTGACCCACTTTGGGATGTGCTCGGTGACCCTGGTTCGCAACTGGCGCTCAGTCCTGCCTATGTAGGATGCTCCGCATCTACATCGATATTCATAGATAAGGTTGGATTTGGCTGACTCAGGTAACGGTTGTTTCACACAGGGTGTCGGAATCCGGAATGTTCTGAACAGAATCACTGGAACCACTGCATTGTATGTTCTCGCGATAGAACTAACCAGACGACGGTGAGTAAGTTGGCATACGTCATCACCCTTGAAGGGAAGACGAATAAATACCGGCTTTTTGGACACTGTGTCAGGTCGAATTCCTATGTCGATCGGCTGTTCGAATCTTGAAATAGACGGTTTAGGGTAAACGTTTAGTTGTAGGGTGGTCTCTAACAGGGCCATCTCTTCTTGAACAATATCTTCAGTGCAGATACGTCTAGCCCGTTCAAGCAAAGTGCGCACCAAACTTTGTTTGTAGGAATCGGGGAACAAAGCTTTCAAAATGCAGGTGCTGACCAGTCCAAGTGCTACTTCAGTTCTTGATAAGTGTGTTAGCATGCTCTCCTGCACATAGCCACGCGTCTCAGCTGACCTCTCAAATAGTCCACGTCTGTCTGTGCATATTCACCCACATATAGACTTACTCGTGTAATGGGAGCATAAATGCACTTAATCTTCATTACAGCCATCCGTTGTAATCAAGGAAAGTTGTGACGTGTAACCGTTTCTCCGATGCATAAATTACTCGTCTGGAAGGAGAGAACCGGCAGAAGTTGCGGTGCGATGTGTAAGCATTATTCACGCACCCCACATGGAAAAATAACTGGTGCTTATCGCACTGATAACCGTTCGTATTAACGGGGGAAGTCGGGGAAAGTCCATTTTCCCAAAGAACGGTTTAATTTTTGAGATATCCTNGATGCATAAATTACTCGTCTGGAAGGAGAGAACCGGCAGAAGTTGCGGTGCGATGTGTAAGCATTATTCACGCACCCCACATGGAAAAATAACTGGTGCTTATCGCACTGATAACCGTTCGTATTAACGGGGGAAGTCGGGGAAAGTCCATTTTCCCAAAGAACGGTTTAATTTTTGAGATATCCTTGAAAATTATTTTGTAAATTTGAATTCCATATTTTCGCGCCATAACGTGCTAAAACTTAAATTCGGCGCATGTTTCCCTTCCGTCTTTGATTGGTCCATTCCACTTTTAATGGGCCAATTCCACTAGGGTTGTCCAAGGTCGTTCAAAAACTATATATATACGCGAACGCTGGTCTGTCAAGTTACCTCTGGTTTGAGAGCAAATACATTCTCGGCCAAAGGTCACGGTCTTTTGTGTTCTTCTGAGTTTCCGGGTATCGCTAAGCGCTGTGTTACGTGTTCGTGATTCGTATATTCCTGCGCTGTCATTTCTCGTCATTATTGATCACCGGGTCATAACATATTGGCGACGGAGCTTGTCGTTTTCCTTTTGTTCTCTCTTTGAACCATGTCTACCGACCCCAATCTCAAGCAGTTAATGCAGACCCAGATCCGGTTGATGGAAATGCTGGCCACCCGTTTTGCCGCACTTAGGCAGTCCACGTCAGTCGATCCGCCGCCCGTCGATCACTTGGCCAGGAACAAACCCGATTTCCTGTATGATCCCCAAGCTAGCGTCTCCTTCGAGACATGACACAATCGATGTGAAAACACGTTCACCATGGAGTTGGCATTGCGAGATGACGATGAAAAGGTTCGGCTATTCCTCCGGAAACTGGGCCTAGCGGACCATGTCCGCTATACCAATTATATCTTGCCCGCTAAACCGCGAACCTTGACTTTCGCGGACACGGTCCAGAAGCTGACAAAGATCTTCGGGGACAATTCTTCCCTGTTCAACTCTCGGATTCAGTGTCTTCAGTTGGTCAAACGAGAGGTAGACGACTTTGTCGCCTATGCTGGTATCGTAAACCGGGGGTGCGAACGGTTCCAGCTTGGTTCGCTCACGGAAGACCAGTTTCGATGCCTGGTTTCCATTTGTGGTCTACAGTCACAAACCCATGCTGACCTCCGTACCAGACTCCTAGCGAAAATCGATCAGGAGCCAAATATCAAATTGAAAGAGATAGTTGACGAATGTGAGAGGTTGGCCAACCTCAAGCACGATTCAGCGGTGATACAGCACCCCGACATGGCGCCCCGTACAGTTCAGGCCGTATCAAGTTTCCAGCCAAAGTCCCCTGCACGGTGCACCAAACTCATTCCTGCTGGCACCAAGATGCCGCCCTCAGCATGTCGCTACTGTGGTGCATGGCACTCCCACAGATTCTGCCTTTTGAGACCACATCGCTGTCAGCGATGCCACAGGGTCGGCCACAAGGAAGGTTTCTGTCAAGCACCGACTACGGGCAGGGTCAAGCTGATGTCGGACCCCATGTTGAAGAAGCCAGCCGGGTCCCGGGAGGTTGGCAGATCTAAAAGTCTTCTGACCGCGTTTCATATCGAGGTCGCTCACCGACGGAGGTTCGTTTCCATCCACATCAATGGTCGGTTGGCTCGTTTGCAGTTGGACACTGCTTCGGACATCACGATAATATCCTAGAACCTTTGGCGAGACCTGGGCAGCCCTCCTATCCATCTCTCATCCTAGACAGCAACCAGTGCTTGAGGTGGCTCAGTGCAGTTTACCGGGCAACTGCACTGTTTAGTGTCATTCCGCGGCATCACCATTGACGGAACGTGTTACGTCGCTAACTCGGGTCTCAACCTTCTCGGGTTGGATTGGCTCGAACCGCTTGGCCTCCTTGATGTCCCAATCAGTACCATCTGCAACCAGGTGCGTTCTCCCTCCGCACCCCAGAGTTTTCCCGACGACATCATTCGAGAGTTTTCCTCCGTGTTCAAGGGTGGCTTTGGTCTTTGCTCCTGTACCCGGGCCACACTACAGCTTCGACCCAGCAGTCAACCGGTTTTCCGCCCCAAACGGCTGGTTCCATACGCAGCCCTGCCGCTTGTCGACCAAGAACTCAAACGACTGGAACAACTTGGTGTTTTGGTGCCCGTCTCCTACTCCGCGTGGGCCACCCCGATCGTCGTGGTGAAGAAGTCGAACGGATCCGTCCGCATTTGTGAGGATTTCTCAACTGGCCTCAATGCGGCATTGGAACCAAACCGCTGTCCATTACCAGTGCCTGAAGAATTATTCACTATGTTCAACAGCGGCACTTGTTTCGCCAAACTGGATTTGTCAGAGGCATATCTCCAACTCGAAGTTGCACCCGAATCTCGTGAACTATTGACGATTAATACACACCGAGGCCTTCTCCAGTACACCAGACTTCCATTTGGTGTCAAAACCGCGCCGGCCATTTTCCAGCAGGTAATGGATGCGTTGATTACTCATATACCTGGTACGGCAGCTTATTTGGACGATATTATCATAATGGGGCGGACAACCAACGAACTCAGGGACCGGATCTCTGGGGTTTTCCAACGTGTCCAGGAGTACGGGTTCCGGTTACGTACTGACGAATGCCAAATGCCATTGCGGTCCGTCAAATATCTGGGGTACATTTTTGATACCGCCGGTCGCCACTCAGATCCCGAAATCATTCGCGCAATTCAACAGATGCCGGCGCCAAAAGATGTGCACACCCTTCGGTCCGTCCTTGGCCTCATTAGTTATTACAGTGCCTTCCTCCCAGCCCTACACGATGTTCGTGCTCTGCTAAATCATCTACTACAGAAGAGTGCTACATGGTGCTGGCCCCCCGATTGCGAGACATCATTCACTCGCTTGGAGACCATGCTCAGCTCCGACCTGCTGCTGACGAATTACCACCCAACCCTGCTAATTGTGGTCGCAGCCGACGCTTCTAATTACGGTGTCGGACAGTCGTCTCTCACATCTTCCCGGATGGTTCTGAGAAGGCCATGCCTCTCGCACGCTCAACTCCGCGGAGAAGAATTACAGTCAAGTCGAGAGAGAGGGACTGGCCATTATCTTCGCGATGAAGAATTTCCATAAACTTCAATATGGTCGGCATTTTCCCCTGCTGACCGATCATAAGCCTCTATTATCCATTTTTGGGTCAAAGAAGGGTATCCCTGTCTACTCTGCCAACCGACTGCAGCCATGGGCCACAATCTTGCCCGGCTACGATTCCGACGTCAGCTACCACCGCACTGATAAGATGGATTGTCGCGTCTCATCGGCAATCATCACGTGCCTAAAGAAGACGCTGTCGTTGCTACCCTGACAGCGGAGGTTGCCGTTCGCCGACAGCTCACAGACGCCATTCGTGGAATTCCGGTGACTATCGTCGACATCCGGCGCGTCACGGCAGTGGATTCCAACCTGAATCAGGTCATGACATACGTCCGGTCCAACTGGCCCACGGCTCTTCCAACTGGTAAGATCAACCAATTTTACCGTCGCCGCGACTCACTGACAATAGTGGATTCCTGCGTCATGTTTGACGACCGCGTAGTCATCCCAATCACTCTTCGCCTTCAGGTGCTGAGACAGTTCCACTCTGGTCACCCGGGCACCAGTAGGATGAAGGTAATTGCTCGCGGTTACGCATGTTGGCCCGGTATGGAGGGCGACATCGAAGAGCTGGTAAAACAATGCTCAAAATGTCAACAGGCCGCCAAACTCCCCACCAGGCAGGACCCCGTACCGTGGCAAACACCCAGGGGACCATGGTCACGCCTTCACTTGGATTTCGCTGGTCCTATCGATGGGGTATCCTACCTCGTCTTGGTCGACGCATACTCCAAGTGGCCCGAGATAGTCGCTCTCTCCGGCGACATCCTCCAATACAATCAATACCCTGCGTCGAATTTTCGGTCAACACGGATTTCCCGACATACTCGTGTCGGACAATGGGTCGCAGTTCACATCAGCACATTTCGAAGATTTCTGCCATCATTCACTCATCCAGCATATTCTGTCCCCACCGTATCACCCACAGACCAACGGCCAAGCAGAACGCTTCGTGGACACCTTCAAACGGGCGCTCCTCAAATCTCTGGGGGAGGGGACCACCGACGAAGTGCTACAGGAGTTTCTGTTCCTATACCGTACAACTCCCAACCCAGCAACAACCGACAGTCGTTCACCAGCCGAGGCTCTTATGGGTCGCAAGCTTCGTACGGTTTACCACGCGCTAATTCCGACAAATGAGCCAACACATGTGCCCGGCCCAGACGTACAAAACGTTTTCGCCCCTGGAGAAGCCGTCTACGCACGTGACTATCGACCAGGCCACAACCGCTGGATGAGAGCAACCGTGAGTGCTCGTCACGGAAAAGTATTGCATGACGTTTCGGTTAGTGGCGCCATATGGAAACGTCGTCGCAATCATTTGCGCCCTCGGCACACAAACGAAGGGGCAACGGACAGCCAGCACCTTCTGTCGCTAGATATTTTGTTAGACACGTTCGCAATGCTGGATACAAGGCAACCACAGCTACGCCGTCCCAGGTCACCACCAACCTCCTGCCCAGACGTTGGACCGACGACAATAGACGGCCGCATCGTCCCATGCAGCTGGACCCTCGAACCAAGTGCTACGGATGACTGACATCTCAAACGGGCGGTGTTGGAGAAATTCCATTTCCCCCAAAGAACGGTTTAATTTTTGAGATATCCTTGAAAATTATTTTGTAAATTTGAATTCCATATTTTCGCGCCATAACGTGCTAAAACTTAAATTCGGCGCATGTTTCCCTTCCGTCTTTGATTGGTCCATTCCACTTTTAATGGGCCAATTCCACTAGGGTTGTCCAAGGTCGTTCAAAAACTATATATATACGCGAACGCTGGTCTGTCAAGTTACCTCTGGTTTGAGAGCAAATACATTCTCGGCCAAAGGTCACGGTCTTTTGTGTTCTTCTGAGTTTCCGGGTATCGCTAAGCGCTGTGTTACGTGTTCGTGATTCGTATATTCCTGCGCTGTCATTTCTCGTCATNGTATTACGTGTTCGTGATTCGTGTATTCGTGCGCTGTCAATTCTCGTTATTATTGACCACCGGGTCATAACAGATGGTCAACTTGACATATATATATGTATCCATGTACATACATTCATATATATATATGTATTCATATATTCGTACGTAAATACGTATGTATACATGCGTATAAACGTTTACAAACGTTCGTGTATATACATATATATGCATAAATGGATGTATATATATATATGCGTATGTAGGGCTCTTTCTCGGTTTTGTTCACTAATGACACGTCACCCTTGTACAACAACCTTTTTGCGTCATCTTTGCACATAGTTCGAGTTGAATAAAATGACCTTGCAATAACAAAAAAATTTGTGCACGCACTTCTTCCTGCTCTTCTACCTGTGGCCTAGTTGTTTGACGATACTACACGGATCTCATCCATTCTTAGCTCCGCTGTACTCCGAACATCGTCGCAGCACCGACCGCGTTTCAGCCGCCCACGGTAATCTCGGAATATCCTCGCTTCCCGGATACTGGTAATTTAGGATATTGTGGTGGTCCTCTCGAACCCTTGCTAAGACTCCCGTAACTGTCCTGTTGCATTCGTTTATTTTTTTGTCACTGTACTCAATGAAATACGTCTGCATTTACCTAGGGTAGACAGAGACCATTTTTGGCCACTGCACGTATGCATTATCGTCTATACATGTGTATACATATGCACGTATGCATATATATATACATATATATATATGCATATACATATACAAATATGTATATATTTATTTATTACATATTGTATATTATGTGTGTAGGCGCATGTTCGTATATTGTTGCAAACATTTTCCCGTACGCGATACGCATTAATTGTATATGTGCTATGCGCATGTATGATATAAATATCGCATATTTACTACACACACCTGCTACTGACCTACTGCCTCAGCAGCTAATGAGAAGTTTTGGCTTCAAGGTCATCCAGCGTATTATTAATTCGCTCAAATTAACTGTTCCCAAGTATAAAAGAAAACTGGCCCCCAGTGTAACATAAGACCAGAAGAACTGACGGACAGTGTGTCTGAAGATGTATCACGCAAATCGCGGCGGCAGTAGAATAACCAAAAAGAATAAGGGTAAAAAAGTATGAGGAAGTCACGTTCAAACACGTTCTGCTTGCTTTTTTGACTGTCCGTCGGGTCATGATCCTAGGGCACAGCATTGACATAGCGTTCTGAAAGGTGAATGAAACAGCCGTCTGAAGATTGCCACTTTGAATTCGATCCGTGCGCGTTGACTGGTTTCGGTTGCGCGCTCCACCCGCTGTAACATGCAACCAGAAGAGCAGACAGAGGATATGACCGAAGTTGTAATACGCAACACGCGGCAACACTAGAATATCAGGGAGGATAAAGGTAAAATAGTAGAGGGGAGTCAGATTTAAATACGAGTGTCCAGCTTGTTTGTCGGTGTTGAAGTAGCGGCGTCCGTGAGTGTTTGATGATTGTTATGTGTTAATAGAATGTTGGTGGCCACGTTCCCTGCTCTATTTATTCCCTTCTCATTGATTCGTCTCCTCACTTTGGAATTCTTTATGTCGAATACGAGCCTTCCTTACAATCTGACACAACCGCTCAAGTTACGCGCGTGACAAATCATTTCTCCTATGAATGCGGATCTTGAAATGTAGCAGGTGCGTTTGATAATCCAAAGGGTATGACCTCGAACTCATACAACCCCGACGGTACGGTGAAAGCCCTCTTCACTCGATCGTTTTCTTCGACCTCCACCTGTCATTAGCCTGATGCCAAGTATAACGTACTAAAATACGTGGCTCCGCCAAGGGTATCAAACAGACCATCAACTCTTGGTAACGGCTTTGCATCTTTCCTTGTCACTCCGTTGAGC